>JAWDGP010004193.1:310000-325000 GCA_033675545.1 Elysia crispata
CTCAGTCTTCTTTTATTTAAACAACACACTGTTGAAATTTTACATTGCATACCTGATCATTCGTATGTGGCATCGTGCTGTTGCTTTTTGGTTTCTGTGAAGATACATAGATGTAAGTATTTGCAAAAATCAATGCAAAAGTAAGTATGTATTCTTTTTTCAAATGTGATCAGCATGGTGTCACATTTGCTTAACTTGTCAGTTACAGTTTTTTTTTTTTTTCAATGATTAAATACTCAAATGTTGCGACATAATCTTATTTTAACTGGATGATAGATCTCTTGTCAGCTCAATGATCTTTAAGGTTCATTGAATTAATCATACCCTGTAACAACAATTTTTATGAAATATGCATTTAATTTAAACTTATACCATCTGCCATGCTACCTAATGCCATTCTTTCATAAAAGCAGGAATTCTTGGTATATTGGGTGATGAGTGACTAGATTAGAAATTGTTCATCCTGCTGATTATTCATTACATGATTTGACAAGAAATATAACATGGCATTGAAGTGCCATTCTTGAAAGTACAAAATCCAGTGAGAGACAAATGGAGGCAAAGCAAAATATTTTATGTGAAAGATTTTAATAAGTATATTCCAATGACAGATGGTTGAAGAGCCAAAGAAGACTCTCTTAATTTGTTTTTCAATTGAAAAAAAAGTTATATAATTGCAGTAGCTTGACAAAAGATGTCAAAAGGGAAAGGAGATAATATGAAATGTATTTTTTATAAAAGACAGAACAGTGTGGCAAGGTGAAAACCTATCTTTCTAGATCGTTCAATATCCTTTCTAATCCCTAAAAGCTTTAAGACACAACAAGCATTAATGCTATCTCATCTTACATGTGTATATTTTTTTTTAAATCTTTTGGCACATACATTTCATAATGCATGAACTATAGTTATTAATTGATTTATCCAAATTGCCTATAGATTCCTTACAACGAAGAAAAAATTACCCTCAAAGACATTTTAATGAAGCAGTACTTTACTTTCAAATTTAAGAGTCAAAGGCAAATAAATGCTGATACTCACTACTATGAATTCGGGAAATATCAACATTCCTAATAAAGTAAAAATGTACAGGTGGAATAACATCAGCATCAGAACACTAAACAAAAGAGATAAATAAAACACAGATATTGAATTTATGAAAAATATTACATTGGCAATAATCACTAAAATGGGTGCACAAAAAAATTTAGGAATACTTTGTACAGTCATGTGAAGAGATGTAACAAAGTGGTACGAAATTCTTTTACAGAAAGATATATCCTGATTATGTGAGAAACAGAATGGTTTCTTTGCTCTTAAAATTTTTAAATGGTTCATATACCAGATTACATGCTTTCAATAAAAAAAAAATCAAGATAAAAATGTAACTAAATGCACATTTTTCTACTTCAGCCTTATTAACTTGAAAAGTAAAACTCTCTTTATACACTTAAGAAGAATGAGTAATCTGCCAATGCAAATAAAGAAATTTTCTCTTTACAGCTTTGAAAAGATAGAAACATACCTTATAACCTCTGGCATTGTTCTACGTAGGCATCGCACAATCTTTTTCATAAGAGAGGAGTTCTGTAAGAGGAAATATGGCCTTAAGATCCTCCTGAATCTGATGAACTGTTAAAAGAAAAAAGGTAAAAAGAGTGTTTTGTTATGCTTTGAGACTATTCATACCCATATAGAAACTTGGAGTGGCCTAGGAGACAAAAGAATGGCATATACTACTGGCAATGAGAGATATCAATAAGCTTAAGCTAGCACTAGCCATTAACCACACAAAGAAATTGCAATATTCACTAACTTAAGAATAAATTTCAGTCTAAATTTGGTGTGTTATGTATATTTTTTTTGTTTGGGGGGGATGGTTTTCTAATTCTTGCAGTGGTTTTTGGTATGCAACATCTTGAAGTACATTTGTTTGTCTTTTTCACAGATCCTATCCAGTATCTGGAAATGAATTTACTACAGAATATGGGCTTGAAAAATTTTGCATGTACGGAAAGATGTCTTCATGTGATATTAGCAAGTAATGTGATGTGATACAATCAAGATCTATGTGGGTTTGGTCTAATAATCACATGATCTATGAATACATATCTAAAATTCAATGATAAATCTGTATATTTGTATTTTTACAAGTGATTGAAGCATGTTCGAGCTGTGTGCTTGCCATATTATTTCCATTCTTGATCACAATATATAAATGAAAGTGCAGTGAAAAAAAAAGGAATTTATATTGAATAAAAATCACCTCAAGCCAGCAGTATTCTCAACTCTCTGCTTCAATTAGTATTCATGAAAAATGGAGGATAATGCATAATTTGATATAACTTTGGCATTTAATCAAACTATTCTTTTATATTTCTCGTTATTGTATGGTTCATACTTGCAACTGAAAGCCCATTTGCCCCAAATTGTTTGAGCTGGCTGTGCACTTATATATTGAATAGATATCTTAGATATTGTGCAAAAATGTGCGTCCATATTTTCATTTCAATTTTAATGAATAGCAAATTTTATATCTCTGTAAACACAAAAAATATATTTTTCTAGAAAAAAAAATGGAAAATCTTTTGAGTTTAAAAATAAAACACCTTAAGAAATACATTTATTACTTTATGTTCACATAAAAAGATGGAGCAAGTTTTTATTCTCTAGTTTTATTTGAAGATTTCTTGACAGTGGAAGTTGGTTGCTCCAGAGAGAATGGAACAGTATTACTAAACTTCCCTACATTACAAAACTTCTAATCAACTTTATTATAGAGAATGCGATTAGCGGTAAAATAAGAGTAGCTCCCTTGTTTGGAAGTCAACTGAGATTAGCCTAGCTTAGGCCTATGCCATCAGTGAGCAACAATTTTTTTTTCTCTCGATGTAGCCCTGACTTGTTTGCTGCATTTTGATAGTAATTTTAAACAACAAAAGAACATAGCTTCATGGTTAAATAAAAAAAAATCTTACCTCTTTACAGCCCATGCCAAAGGAAACGCACCAATCGGCAAAAGAGATTATTATGATGATCATTGATAACATATCCCATTTATGCTGAATAAAGTAGTTCACTCCCATCAGGTAAATCTATGAATTAAAAGGAAAAAAAGTTATAAAACGCACCTGTTGGCAGATTGTGCAAGTCCATGAAATTTTTTTATTCATAATGATTGAAACACAATAGCCTGAATGAGATTATGTCTTTTAAACATAAATCGAATTCAACCCACTCTTAAGTAGCCAGTGGTCAGGGATTGCACAGAGAACCAGGATATCTCCAGTTTAAGATGTTAATCTCTCTCTTCCCTGTCCAAAAAAATGCCAATTTCGGATTAGAGAGGCCTGAAAAAAATCTCCTACTTTTCCCATACATAACTGGATATCAGGACCCGACCAAAACTTCAGAATGAGATGAGTTGAGGCTTTTACAGCACCAGAGGATCTTGTTATATCTTAACATATTTTTTTTTTTGGTTACAATCAGCAGAAAAACTTTTGACCTCTGAGCTCTTGATTAGTGTGGGAGGTCGCTCACTCTGATAATGTTATCCAAGAGAAGTAGAAGCAGACAAAGCAGTTCCGTGGACTGTGTCAGCCAACACGGCAGTCCAACACGCTCATGGCGGTATCGTGGGTCCGATGTCCACGTCAAAGAAGATGGATACTCCACAAATGCCAAAAGATGAAGTAGGGTGATCACAAGCATTCTCACACTGGACATAAAGGAAACAGAAACAAGTTTTAACAAGCTTCATTCGTGCTTGAACGTCAAAAGGCTTGCATCCAAGTAATATCTGAATAATTGATACTATGAATGTAGCGAAGCAATATAAAACAGTATAAAGAAAGATATCTTTACATCAAGAAATTGGTGCATATTCTGATTCTGTTGAATAAACAAGCCAAAATTTGAGAGAGAAAAGATTACAAAAAAGAAGTAGACAGAAGCATAATAAATAAAAAAATAATTATAAAAAAATGCAATCCTCAAAGATAGAAATTCTCAACATTTAAACAACAATAGTATAAGATGTATAAGACTCAAATTCAAAATAGGATAATATATGGAATGGATAGAATGCAATACTTTATGGGCTGTACTCACACATTGACTCCCCGTGATCTATACCATCTGTATAATCGAAGTTCTTCTGGGGACACTTTGTGATTTATAGACCGGTACTGCAAAAAAACAAAAGATAAATCAAACCTCCTAAACATGCCTTTAACCAGAAACAGCAACTCTTTAGGATCTTAAGGAAACTTCAGCACACAGTCATTTTAATTAATGAGGCTGATTAATCCAATCAACAATTGAGAAAAAAAAATTAAAATAATTTCAAGTCAATTGAAAATCAATTTTTAGTGCAATCATCTCTAAAAATCAAACAAAATATTAATTTGAAAATATTAACAGTAAACCCACTACAGTCGTGGTCCAAAATATGGAACAGAGATTGGAGCAGTAAATCTCTTCTCATGGATGCCAACTGCCTTTGTTTGTATCATAACCAAACAAAGGCACTAAGAATAGTTGGCTAATTATGTAGGATACAAACCTTTTTATAGATATTTTTTAAAGTTCATTATCATGCAGCTATAAATTCCCAAAAAGCAGTGAACCATTATGCACTTTTTGCAGGAATCGCATGTCTATTTATATGCATTTAAAAAGAACTTAACTTGATTTGGAAAATACTGAATTAGTTAATGTCATCAATTGATAGCCGTATAAAAAGAATAACAGCTCTGAACTTCATGGCCTTGGATTGAGACAAGCTTTTTCATCATCAAGCAATCTACTGAATCATGGTGATATAAAAATGGTAAACACTTAAAATATTTAATTTGTGGCATTTAATATGATCAGGTAGGTGCTTACAATCCATTACCTTTTTGATAATAAGTTTACAAAATAAAAATGACTCACATTGTAAGCGTCCTCAATAAACACAACAGCTTGGAAGATTGACTCTTCATCTGCCAGGATAAAGAAATGGAAGTCAAAATTATTAATTTTGAAATGTCAAATGTAAATTTGAGTTGAACTTATACATAGTCAGCATAAGCAATGTTTGATATGATTTTCTTCCTTATTACGTTACGAAAATAATATAAAAAGAAGGCAAATATAATAGAAGAACTAATTGAAAGGGCTCTTATGCTTCCCGCACAGTTATTTTTACAAAGAAAACTTACACACACACACACATGTGTTGCATTAATATCTTGCCCTGGATCATCACTATAAATAATAATTTTTTTCAAAAACTTTTTTCATTTCAGGCAGAATCTTTTCTATAATTGGGAAGATAGCGGTTGTGGAAGTGGCTGAAAGGGACATCGCTATCTTCATTACTAATACATCCACTCTTTTCACTTCACAAGTTTACTTTTAAGGTTAGCGTTTTAGTGTTATGGTTTTTTTTTTAATGTTACAAAATATTAGATAATAGCTGCTTTCCCAATCTATTCAAAAATCCTTCTAAATGCTAGTTATAAGGCTATGGATTCCCACAAAAAGTGCCTAGCAGTGAACTATCTTGACGGTATTCATTGCTGCCCATTTATCTTAAACTCCATGATAATAGCCTTTTGAAAGGGTCTATTAAATTAACGAACTATTCTTATTAAGTCTATGATATTTTGATTATTTTTTTTTTAATGAAAATTTCGTAGTAAAACTTTACTTGAACCTGATTGAGGCTTTAAAAAAAAAGCTGTAAATGCTAAATCTGTGACTTTGGTGGATGGTAACTACTATTGTAGAACTAAGAGAATACAGTGACCAGTCAAATAAAAGATATGATGATTCGTTTAAATATTATTACATGAAAAAACTTCATTGTTACCTTTTAACCATAAACTTTAATTTGAATCATTTGTTTGTAGATTAAATGATTTGGTGTCAAGAGGTAAGATTTGATCAAATAGAATTTGAAGTCCAAAGATGTTTAACATTGCAAACACTATCTTGTTAAAAATCAGTGGAGTAAGTACTCTTTTCCCTTCTCAAACAAATTCCAAAAATGCAAAAAGAAAGACTAGCAGTACCCTAATAAACTTTGCTTTGCAAAAAACAAAATGTCGATTTTTTATCAAGGCAACAGTTTGTAGCCTTATTTACTGAATTGTGCACAAGGAGAGTTTAGCATAAAAGGAGATTCTTTTTCGATATATACAATTATGCCTGTGAAAATCTTTGAACTTGAATAAGATGTACTAGGATGCCTTGATAAGAAAAAAATTCTGGTATTTCATTCCTGCAAACATTGATCAGTATAATGCAAAGAAAATAAGTTTAATCTTTTTTTAAAAGATGACAACACTAACAAAGGGCTCAAGGGTTGTAAACAAAGTCAAATAATGATCAATACTGTGAACACTCTTCAAATATTTAATAATTTGATTAGCTAGTCACAGTTTGTATATTATGTAAACCAGTGCAAGATCCCTTTCCTTATCGGCTTTGTTTTCTGTATAGGCCTTAAGACACATAACTCCTCATTAACTCATTTGGTCATTAATAAGTGAAACAAAACAAAATAATTGTTAATATATGAAAGTTGGCTAGAGGGCCCTGTTGACAAGCTGAGGACATGACAAAAACAGATTGTGATGGTTATGTCAGAGACACTACTGATATACCACACCACTGGAAGTAATAAAAACACCTTTACCTATTCCAGCTGAAATAATATGTCCATCAAGACTCATTGATAAAGATGCATCCAAGGATCCATTCATACTGCTTGCTCTCCTTAAGACTGGTCGCATATCAACATCACTGTTCGATCTCCATGATCCAGAGAAGGAATATGCATGAGCTGATCTAGAGCGTGGAAAACTGAAGGATAATAATTGAGAAACATTTATTTAAAGAAGTCAAGAAAACAAAAGAAACTAAATAAAAACATAAGTATTCCTTGCACTATAAAACAATAGAAGAGACAACAATGTGCTCTATTTCAGTCAGCGTCAATTGGGAAGTTGTCATTTTCTGGAATCTAGAATTATCTAAGACATTGCTATTCAAGGAAAACAGAGCTTTTGTACTATAAAATATTAGCAACCACTGTTCTGTGAAAGCTTAACGATTGCCTCTATCCATAAGTCCCAAAAATCTAAATCATCACTCTAAAATAAAAAATTTTCCAAATACCTCAGGACGTTTAAATGATCAATTATTATAAAACAGTTTAGCTTGACTCTAATCCAGATCCAACCTAAGTCATTTAAAGCTAGAATTTCAATATGTGGTTTTAAAAAAATGCTACAAGGTCTACCTATATAAATTGAGTTGCTTTAAATTATCACTAGCAAAAATAAAAAAAAAAAAAAATTAAATGTATGGATGCCAGTATATCAAAAAAAAATGTTTTCTTTTCATCCATTTCTTTTAAGAATTCCAGCAATTCCGAGACCCTTTTCCTTCATTAAGTTCCATAAACAGCGATTTCAAATCAAACTGAACAATTTCTACCTCAATCTTAGTTTCAGAAGCCAGTTAGGTTTCCTCTTCTAAGGTAGTTGCGACTTTGGCAAATTTTGCTATGAAGATTTTTAAAGTCTTTCATTGTGGTAAATATTGAACAGAAACATGAAAAAAAAAATTAATTTTAAGCATTTTCTTTGGCAAGGGGTTTCACCAAACACTGAATCAGAATATTTAAATTGCACCATTCATGCTCATCCATGTTTTTCTTAGGAGTAATATTTATTAAGGCCGTCTTTGCAACTTGAATCTTTATATTTGGATTTATAGTTTTAAAAGTGTTACTGAAAATAGACTTTGAAACAAGTGAGATTGTGACCCTTCATTGAGAGATAAGCAAGAGAGACACGAAATCAAAAGATTAAAATAAATCTGCAACTACTTCATTTAAAAATTAAATATTTTTCAAATCTTAAAGCCCAGCTATATCATGCATTCTTAGCTGCCTGAGGTTGAGAAAATCATTTTAACAAAGCTCATCCTTATATGCACAGAAAAAAAAATATCTTCAAAAAAATTCTGTAAAATTTAATATCTTTCACATGAAGTATGAAAACTTGATTGTTGAGCAACTCTGTTCATAAAAATTCAGTTTTCTAGATTAATAGTGAATGTTAAAATAGTAACATTTACAATCTGTCTTTTAAAATAAATACAAAATGCAACATGATGAGATAATCACACAACTAACACAGCTGGAAAAGATTTTCATGTGATCAAAAACTTGCACTGTACACAAAAAGCAGCATTTCAAGTTGATGGACAAATCAGCTCATCTAAAAAAACAAAGAATGGTGTCAGATAAGGACATGTGCTTTTCCCAGACTTTTTCTCTCTCTTCACTGAAATAATCATGCCAAACCTAGAGGGATATCCAGGAATTAAAAAAGGAGGGCACGACATTTAAAGAACTTGATATCCGCTGATGGCACTGTATTAATTGCATAAAATAAAGAAGACTTGCAATGACTATTAGACATCGTTGAAGAAGAAAGCAGTAAGAAAGGGTTGGAATTGAACACCAAAAAGACAGATATAATGATCGTCAATTGAAACAACGAGTATCCACAGATCAATATCTTTGTCAACATAAACATAAACAAAGGGATCGATTCAAATACTTGACTGCTGGAAGAGTTAATTTTTACCTCCTACATTCAAGGCCTTTTATGCAGTGATAAAAAAGCAGATACAGTTTTGAGACATTAAAAAAATGAAGAAGGTAAAAAATTTATGCAGGGAGAGAGAACAAAAATGACAGCTTAAGACAGTAACACTGAAAGATACAAGACAGAAAGTTAGACAAACAGATAGAAATCAGTCAGAGACAAAGAAGAGTGAGAGATTTTAAGAGCTTAAGATAGTAGAAACAACTGCATGAAGATTACTGAACTGAAATTTTCAGGTTTGTGGCTTATGTTGATCTTTAAGATATTAAAGCCTTACCATGTGCTGGAAGTGTCTATATCGTAACTGATATGACCGTTTATTCCTTCGTTATCCAAAGAACCTTCATTTGTGATCCTCAATGAGTCGCCATTTTCACCCAAAACAGGTGTTCTATCTGATTCCACTCTGCTATCCATGATTCTTTCAAAAATTACTGGATAACAAGCTTGTAAACTCCATGTGACACATGTAATATATTCCTTCAAAAGTTGTCTTTTTTTTCTGTTTGTGGAAAGAAATGTAAAAAAAAAAATTATCTCACTGTTGTGAGAAAACAATGTAACATTTTTTTCATGTAGCTGACGGATTGGAGATTTTAAAAAAATTATCATACAACAAAGATACCACTTAAAAGTTAAAGTCTTTTGTGAAAAATCGCAAAGTGCTTGTAGATTTTCCTTTGCAAAACACCTTGCATCTTTGATAATCACACTGATTAAAATGACTAAAAACCATAAATTATAATAGCACAGCCAAGGAAAGTCTACAATTGAATTGAATTTGAAAATCTCGCACTGAATAATTGTAGGATCACATCATGTTAAACGTACGGTATTTAAAGCACTGTAATAAAAAAAAAAGTTTAGAAAAGTGAAAGACATTTGCACTGCATTTAGAAAAGTGCTGAAAGGTCTTTCAGACATGAAATTGGCCATGAGATTTAATTTTCTACATTCTGTTCTACAAGATGTGCTAGTTGGCGAGTGTTTCTGATCTCAACACTTTCATTCAATTTTTGCTACTTTTTCACTAGAAGATAAAGAAAAAATAGGATCTTTACAAATGTCAGAAAGTTCGAAAAAACAAAAAAACCTGTATAGGTAGGACAAATGTATGCAATGATATGTATGAGATTCTGGCATGAAGTATGTAGCAGCGCTTCTTTTCATCACCCTAGAATGCTGGTGTTTTGCCCAGCTACGGACAGGCGGACTAAAAGAGGGGATTTTTCCTGATCATGATCTAATTCATTCTATTTCTATTGTTCTTGTAACTGTCTTTAGATCTAGACTCTAGAGCTAGATAATATCTATAGGTTCTGAAACATGTTATGATTATATATATTGTAGTGAATGTGGTATTGGCAACATCTAAGTATAGACTAAGGCAGGAGGGCAGCAACATCTAGGGAGGGGGAACTGAAGTGTGAAAAGGTTATCTGATCAGGACAATATCTGGCTGGGAGTGGCAAGAGCAAGAGAGGAGGTAAGGAGGCTGCATATCCTGGGAACAGCGAGTTGGTTTTGGATCTTGGCAGGCAGTGGACGTATGATTCCCACTGCTCCTGCCACAGCCAAGACAACCAACTTCAAGACAAGTTGAAGTCACAAAGGTGAGTATATTTTACTAGTTTACTTAGATCTAGATTTAGTCAACTATATAGTGAG
This sequence comes from Elysia crispata, assembly GCA_033675545.1. NCBI lineage: Eukaryota > Metazoa > Mollusca > Gastropoda > Plakobranchidae > Elysia > Elysia crispata. The sequence continues at coordinate 320,341 of JAWDGP010004193.1, forward strand.
AACACTATAAATGGTGTCAGAAGTGCTGAGCTCATTCCTACTTGGAATTTAGATCTAGATCTAGATTAATCAACAGATCTAGAAGTTCTGGCATTCAGGCTCTGTATCGAGCCATCGTTTTAAATACTTATAAAGTAGACTCGGGAATCCAGTTCTGTTACACTCAGCCATATAAATATTTGTCACTGTTTTTTACTGTACTAGTGTTACGTACTTGTTTCAGCATCAATTTTTTTTTTCCCAGTATTCCATTCTCTTGAATAATATAATTAGATATCAAATTAATTTACATTTGCTTCACCAGAAATTTTTTTACTCCCCTTATTTGTGCAACTCTTTTCTTGCTCAATCTAGCGGCAGGTGTAACTACTCTGTCATTTCATTTTATTTAATTTGATGACATTAACCAACAAAAAAAAAATAGCTTTACTAGTTTTTTTACTCTCTCTAGTGGCTTCGCACGTGGATAGATTTCCGCCACCTTTTTACCCCCATTCCTTTTTCCCAGTTGTAAAGGACTCAGTTGTTTTTTTTGCCCCAAGTTCCAATCCCTTCATTCCTCAGTATGGTATGGTCTAGCATTGCTTTTGTGCATTCATCTAACACATTTTTCAGTCTCCATTTCCCCCAGAGTCCTGGTAGGAATCTCAGTTGATTGACATATTTCTGAACTTACACCCTGTGTCCCTAGTGCAGTGATGCATAGACACAATACCAGGCAGTCAAGCAGGGGTGGCCTCTCAGGCAGGGAAGTTGGGGAGAGTGGGACTGACAGGTCATTAATCAGTGAGCCTGCTCAGGTACTGGGTGGGGAGGTTTATCAGATTTCAGGGACAGATAACTTGGCTTCTTTACCAAGGGAGAGTCAGAGAGGTGAACACAGGACAGCTTCTCCTTCCCCACATAGGAGTGGTAAATTGATAGAGGAGGGTGATTTGCATACACTGATGTCTCAGTGTTTGGTAGATTTTTTTGGGTCTCACAAAGTGTGTCTCCCCACACATAGACACAATTCTGATAGTAGCAAAGACCTAGTGAATAGCACCAGGGTGGTACCAGTGGGAGAGAGAGAGGCAGATGTGGTGGATGATAACTTTGGTCTGAGAGAGGTGCAGTTTCTTGGTGGTGCACAGTCACATGGCGGACTGATTGGTGTAGGGAGAGAGGATGGAGTGAGAGGTTTGGGAAGACAGAGTGGGGTAACAAAGACATCCCATAATTATGGCACTACTAGTGGGACAAGTCATTGGAGATCACACATACCCAAGCAGCTTTATTTTAGTGGTGAGAAGGTCATTCAAGGAGAATGGAAACAAAGACATCCCATAATTATGGCACTACTAGTGGGACAAGTCATTGGAGATCACACATACCCAAGCAGCTTTATTTTAGTGGTGAGAAGGTCATTCAAGGAGAATGGAAAAGCTATACATTCCAGTTAGAAATGTATATTGAGAATATGGACTTGGGCCCACGGGATTGCAAAAGATTGCTTTTCTACACTTTAAGGGGAAGGGCACTGAATTATGCAGTGAGTTTGCAGGAGTCAAATCCAGACATGAGTTTTAGAGATCTGATGTGGCAAATGAAAGTTAGGTTCGGGGCAGAAATTGGATGTGAAATAGCATACCTACGGCTGCAGAATGCAGTGCAGGAGAGGGAAGAGACCTTATATGAATGGGCAGATAGGCTGTGTGATCTAGCAAGGAAGGCAGTGACATCTGGGCAAGGCTCATTACAAGTACTGAATGTTATGGTGGTAATGCGTTTTTGTCTAGGATGTAGGGATAGAAGAACTGGGGTGAAAGTATATGAATAGGGACCACCTGAAACCTTGGGGGAGGCAATAGAACAAATAGAATGGTTACAACACATTGTTGAAGCATCCAAAACAGGGCTAGGATATGCTGATAGAGAGTATTGGAGAGATCCAGAATTGTATGGACAATGGGAGCCAAACCCCAAAGTTTATCAAGTGGGATATGGGCATCAAAATAGGACCTTTGAAACTTATGGCAGTATTAGAAAAGACACAGGATGTTTGAGAGAGGCAAATAATTGTAAACGCACTCCGCCTCAAGTGTGTGTCCAAGCAGAAGGAAACAAAACTGATACTGTTCAACTCATCGAACAACGATTGGGTAAGCTGGAGAATTTAGTGGCTGATTCAGTGGAGAAAATAATGTCAAGAATAAAGCAGCTTGTCATAGAGATTGGGGGAGTGAAGAAAGAAATAGGGGAACTTCACACAGCAACTGAGGTGAATAGGGTTGGGTTAGAGGAACTATGCAGGGAGTGCTCACACAAACAAAATTCATCATCGGGGAGGGCTTGTAGCATTTCAAGATCAAGGTCAGCATCACCAAGAGGTTGTTTTAACTGTGGGGAGATGGGACATAAACAAATAAATTGTCCTCATGTAGAAAAGCATGGAACCTTCAACGACAGCAAACCTTTAAACTAGACAGGACTGGGCAAGAGGTCCTATACCCAGTCCTAAATACACCTTCTTGCTCTAAAAGAGGCAAGAAAAAGGACCCTCCGCGGGAAAGAAGAAAATTTCATATCCTTAGTCAAGATTATGTTATTAAAACTGCATTAATTCCCCTTTCAGTCAGGCATCATGACAAATCATGGTCACCTCTTCGACATGGAAATTGACAGTAATCTTTGAACAGTTTTAAGGCTTGGAGGCAGGTGGGAGGTACAACATCGCACGTGAATCTGGCTGCAAGGCAGCAAGTGGGTGGTGCAACACTGCACGTGAATCTGGCTGCTAGACAGCGAGTGGGTGGTGCAACACTGCACGTGAATCTGGCTGCAAGGCAGCAAGTGGGTGGTGCAACACTGCACGTGAATCTGGCTGCAAGGCAGCAAGTGGGTGGTGCAACACTGCACGTGAATCTGGCTGCAAGGCAGCAAGTGGGTGGTGCAACACTGCACGTGAATCTGGCTGCAAGGCAGCAAGTGGGTGGTGCAACACAGCACGTGAATCTGGCTGCAAGGCGGCAAGTGGGTGATGCGACATCGCATGTGAATCTGGCTGCAAGGCAGCAAGTGGGTGGTGCAATACTGCACGTGAATCTGGCTGCTAGACAGCGAGTGGGTGGTGCAACACTGCATGTGCAACGCAGCTAGTCAACATGAACAGTATTACAGATATATATATATACTGTCATTGGACAAGAACATATGACATCTGAAGACTCCACGGTGCAGGATCTCGGCACTGAGGGATTGACCCATTATAAAGAGGTGTTTGGTAAGGCAAGGAGAGGGGTAAGCAACCTGTATCATTCAGTACCTTTAAGATATTCAGAAAGAGAAATGTGTATCACATGCCTCATACAACTTTCAAGAAAGGGTGCTAATGCCATTAAAGGGGGGAAGAGTGTAGTGAATGTGGTATTGGCAACATCTAAGTATAGACTAAGGCAGGAGGGCAGCAACATCTAGGGAGGGGGAACTGAAGTGTGAAAAGGTTATCTGATCAGGACAATATCTGGCTGGGAGTGGCAAGAGCAAGAGAGGAGGTAAGGAGGCTGCATATCCTGGGAACAGCGAGTTGGTTTTGGATCTTGGCAGGCAGTGGACGTATGATTCCAACTGCTCCTGCCACAGCCAAGACAACCAACTTCAAGACAAGTTGAAGTCACAAAGGTGAGTATATTTTACTAGTTTACTTAGATCTAGATTTAGTCAACTATATAGTGAGAACACTATAATATGAACCAGTAAGCCTATACGATCTATTAAGTCCAAGACCAATTTTCTTGAATTTCATTTATGCGCTTACAGAATGTGCAGATCTTATTCTAGATTTTATTCCATGTCTTACGTTCATATAACTTAGATTCTAGATCAATGTAGCTAGAATATGTAGATTTAGATCCAGGTTTAGATGTTTTCTGCGAACAAACGCAGTTCTCATACTGCTCACAGGTCACACCCACATTCAATATAAGTAAATTAAATCAAAACAAACTTTTTTGTAGTCGAAGCGTAGCAGTAAAAAATATCCGCGTCAAAAAGGAAAGTGAGGAGGGGTTGCGGATTTACTTTAGCCACGTGATGTTGGCATCTCACAATAGTCATACCGAACTCGGTAAAAATTTGGGCCTGAGATATATCACGTTGAACCCGCTTGCTGTTGAATTATTTTTTTTAAAGATGCGCTTGGGATTAATTCAATACAACCCTGGACTAATTATAGCTGATAACAGGAAGTAATATCGTGCTATGTTCACCTCGTTTTTTCTTTATCTTCCCAATCTTAAATGACATAAATTGATAATAGATAAAAGATTGCAAGTCAATCAACAAGTCTTATTAAATACATGACTGTGCCTTCGCCATGAACCGCTCTTTTAGAGAGCGAAGTGGCGTATTGGTATAAGTTATGATCTCTTGTGTGGCAAAGAGACGGGTACCGAAAGAAGCTTCGTGAAAATACGTACAGGCCAAGTCACCGAGGTGAACACTCTTTTCCAGTAATTGCAAGAGTGAGATATAGCAATTAACTATTTGGCAGAGTTAGGACAGTTAGATATTTTTGTTGTGTAGGCTGAATTATAAGTGCGTTTTGAGAACAATTCTGTTTTAACTATGCTCGAAAGTTAAAAGAAATATATCACAATAAATCAAACATGAAAAAGTTTCT
>JAWDGP010004193.1:330000-582500 GCA_033675545.1 Elysia crispata
TAGTAGTAGTGACAGCAGCAGCAGTAGTAGTATGGCCTATCGGTAGTGGTAATAAGACTATACAAGCTAGATCGCAACTCTTAAAACAATACATACAGCTTAACTTCCAGAATCAGTGAAGATGCAGGTGTGACCGAAGACGTTCCAGAAATATAAAAAACAGGAAAGCAGACACAAAGTAGAACTCAAGAGAGACAATGAACTAAGAAAAACAATTATATTAGACATAAACTACTTTTCGCCGTAGTAGTAGTAGTAGTAGTAGTAGTAGTAGTAGTAGTAGTAGTAGTAGTAGTAGTAGTAGTAGTAGTAGTAGTAGTAGTAGTAGTAGAGTTATTGTTGTTGCAGTAGTAGTGACAGCAGCAGCAGTAGTAGTAGGGCCTATCGGTAGTGGTAGTAAGACTATACAAGCTAGATCACAACTCTTAAAACAATAAATACAACTTAACTTCCAGAATCAGTGAAGATGCAGGTGTGACCGAAGACGTTCCAGAAATATAAAAAACAGGAAATCAGTCACAAACTAGAACTCAAGAGAGACAATGAACTAAGAAAAACAATTATATTAGACATAAACTACTTTTCGCCGAAGTAGTAGTAGTAGTAGTAGTAGTAGTAGTAGTAGTAGTAGTAGTAGTAGTAGTAGTAGTAGTAGTAGTAGTAGTAGTAGTAGTAGTAGTAGTAGTAGTAGTAGTAGTAGTAGTAGTAGTAGTAGTAGTAGTAGTAGTAGTAGTAGTTGTAGTAGTTTTAAAGTTGGAGTTGTTGTTGTTGCTGCTGTAGTAGTAGTAGTAGTAGTAGTAGTAGTAGTAGTAGTAGTAGTAGTAGTAGTAGTAGTAGTAGTAGTAGTAGCAGTTGTTGTAGAAGTAGTTGTAGTAGCAGTAGTACGAGTAGTAGCAGTAGTAGTAGAAGCAGTAGAAGTAGTAGTAGTAGTAGTAGTAGTAGTAGTAGTAGTAGTAGTAGTAGTAGTAGTAGTAGTGGTGGTAGCAACAACAGCAGCAGTAGCAGTAGCAATAGTCAAAACAGTAGCAGTGTTGAATAAACACTTGGAATAAAAACAAAATTTAAATAAATTACCAATAATTTTGTTGAAACCATAAAGATACTCCTTTTAAAACCGGTGGAGACAGAAATATAAATAAGTTGATCGATGTTGAGCTGAGGTGAGTCATTGAAAATAAGGGACAGCAGTGACACTGACTAATCAATACTCCAATACTATAAACATTGGACTCCTTCAAGAGGTATTTTTTTGTGATCCTTTGATCTGTCTGTTAATGCTGGAAGATTTAGGAGGCAAGCAACTCCTTTAAAGAGTCTCGCTTTCGGTTTTCTTTACTACCAAAGTATATGCGCGAACTGTGTAGGTATTTAATTACCTCAAACACTGGTCGTGAATTTCCCATATACTTTAGTTCAACAGTATTGCACTATCTTGTGTGAGTGTTCTTTTTATGTGAGTTTTGTCTTTATTTTTCATTTTGAAAAAAAAAAACCTTAAATAGACGGTTGGTTTGACCCCTCAAATCCTGAGCGGTGAACGATCTAAAGAAGTAGACCGTAGTTTTCTAGTTCGCCTAACCTTCAAGGTACAAAACTAACTTTTAACCGGCCAGACCCAGCCAGAGAATGCAAAATGTCTCACTGAATGTGTGTTTATTTATTTTTTTTTTGTTTTATTATTTAATAAAATGCAACTTACAGCTTTGTTTAGTTGGTTTTGATTCGCGGTTTTTTGGTTGTTTTTTTTTTTACAAAAGCATGGTGTTACTCGCGGCGTGTATGGGTTGTTATTTTCTTTTATGTATGAACTTACTGAAAACTCCATTAAACCAGCAAAGTTTATTTTATGGTTATGTTTTGAAGCGCCAAAGGAAAAAAATATCCCAACAAAAATTGACCGTATCGTGACACCTCTATAGACTCCTTCCACTGTCCCAAACTTCATCACAGTAAAATTAATTTTGACTTGCTCAAACATAAACTCGCGCTTCACAATGAGGAAAAAAATATTGACTCGTCATAAAAGTCTGTTCTAAAATTCAATGCGATTTGATTTAACTTGGCTGTGTTATTGGAATATAGTGGTTTATATGAGTAAAACTAAATCCTTCAATTTTTATCTTTATAATCGTAGCCTTGGGAACAAATCGCTCAGGATAAAAATAGTCAATTTTAAATATATTTAGACTGAAAAGCATTGGATTTTGTTAAATGTCCCAAGAGTTTTATTCTTCAAAGTCAAGCATTTTAATCTATATGTTTTAATATGACTTCTCACGTTCTTAAATTATGGATTCGAAATGACCGTCTATTTGAAAGGAATCTTCAGATTCTGAAGAAGCTGAGCGTCACTCTGGCAGCAAGCGTTCACTTCATGCTTAACCGCAAACTTTATTGAAATATTAGGAACTCATTAAGGTTTATTCAAATACCCGTAATATAAACACCTTTAATAAATCTTCTGGATTTGTTTGAAAAATAACATGAGCAATTTTTTTGTACACATTTCTCTGACATCTAATTTCCGCGCTTTGTGAGATAAATAAGGTATATGATCATAAATAATTTAACAAATATGAAACGCTAATATGCTTTTTTTTTAATTAACCATTATTTCTATTTGCTACGTGGGTCAGTGCCTCTAACAAAATAAAATGACTTTTAGTGTCCTCCTATATATTCTTTTATGAGCTAAGATTGCGCGAGAGTCTTGTTTTGATACAAACCTTTTACCCTTGAAGAAGTCTTAAAGGTGTAGAAGAACTTATCCATTTTGCTAAGCATAATATTTATAAGAACAATATTTAAGCACCAAACTGAAGTTGTATTTTTAGAGACTTTGGTTATCGGAGTACTGAAAAATCCACTGTGATGGCGGGGTGTAATATTATTCCAAAAAATCTTTGCCAATATTCGGGAGCCTGCTTTTTTTAACTAATTTAGTACGTTCCTTACAAAATGTCACCAAGTTCTATGAGGCTGACTCTTATAAATAAGACTAATTATTTGTCCTGCGGTCGAATTCAAGTGGCGCGCTTCAGTCTGACGACTGTTTTGTGTTTTAGTGTTTGTCTTTTTGTGCTCGTTACTATAATTTTTTTTTTCGCACACTTAGACCTAGATAAAGTAAACCACAATATTTCTCGGTATTTTTATATTTATTCAAAAGCTCTTACCAAAGCAATCAGTTTATTATAAGTATGGTTATCGCGATAAAAATAACAATGATGATGAAAGGAAAGACACCATTATGTTATATCAAGTACAGAGGAAAGCGCTATATTTTCGGCGATAAAAGTATCCTCATCAACCATAAATTATTCATTGTAGCAGTATTTTTTGCGTCTTTCCAACGAGTAAAATACAGTGCAAAAGAACCAATCAGAAAGAATAGGAAGCCATGTGAACAAAATATTTTAACAGAAAGCGAGAGAGAGAGAGAGAGAGAGAGAGAGAGAGAGAGAGAGAGAGAGAGAGAGAGAGGAGAGAGAGAGAGACAGGCAGACAGACAGACATACAGACAGAGACAGACATGGAGAAAGGCAGACAGACAGACAGGCAGAATCAGAGAGAGAAAGAGAAAGACAGACAGGCAGGCAGAGAAGAAGGCTGGGATGGGATTATAATACTGATGCCAATGGAATTTCTGAGTAAGAAGAGAATTGTATGCGTATGTGTTTCTTTATACAAGGTTAACGGTCGAACATGGGGAAACCCGGGAATATCCAAATGAATCGTAGACACAGAAAAAGTAAACGTGGCTCAGACAATCGAATTGACCCACTCTTCTTTGACCCACAAACCTGAAATGTTTGTTTCAGATCCAGGCCATCTAAGACCTGGGCAAAATACGGAACAACACAAATCGACCATGTATAAATCTCTCTCTCTCTCTCTCTCTCTCTCTCTCTCTCTCTCTCTCTCTCTCTCTCTCTCTCTCTCTCTCTCTCTCTCTCTCTCTCTCTCTCTCTCTCTCTCTCTCTCTCTCTCTCTCTCTCTCTCTCTCTCTCTCTCTCTCTCTCTCTCTCTCTCTCTCTCTCTCTCTCTCTCTCTCTCTCTCTCTCTCTTTCTCTCTTTCTCTATTTTTCTCTCTCGTTATCACTCTCGCTTTTCCCTCTCTTTGTTTAATATTTTTCTTTCTCTAATTTCTCTGCCTAAATACATATCGATGAAGATGTGGCTGTTTATCTGCCTATCTTACTTCCTCTTCCCCATCATCATCATCATCGTCATGATCATCACCATCATCAACATCATTAGTAGTAGTAGTAGTTGTAGTAGTAGTAGTAGTAGTAGTAGTAGTAGTAGTAGTAGTAGTAGTAGTAGTAGTAGTAGTAGTAGTAGTAGTAGTAGTAGTAGTAGCATTGTGGTGGTGATGGTAGTAATTTTACTTTTTCTTACCATATCTCTCCTCTCTCTCTCTCTCTCTCTCTCTCTCTCTCTCTTTCTCTCTCTCTATGTTTTCCCTCTCTCAGAATCTCTTTCTTTTCAATCGAAAGATAAGACCTGACAATGTTAAAAAAGACTCTAATGGCAACGCAATAACATATTGTGGCAAAATAATACTTTTGCCTACGGCTAAGTACTTTCTTGGCCAAAATTCTATTTCATTGAATTTCATTCATACGCCTCAATTTTAATTGAAAGGAAAATGGCGTGAGCTGCATTCGGAATACGAAATTTTGGTGTAAAAATCTATAGGTTTTTAACATTAGAGACTTTGTCTCTACAATGGTTTGCATTGTTGCTCTTAATTTTCAATCTTTCTTGCATTTATGCCTCGCAACATATAATTCTCCTGCGGGTGGATTCTCAATACCATTCTTTGAGTTAAAAAGGCGAAACTAGCTCTATGATAGTCCGAGGTATTGATCCTGTCTAAGCTTTAGGCCTAAACGGTGGTATTTTCAGATGCAGCTTGAAGAGTTTTAGTTCTTGACAGTGTGTCTGAACACTTTGGGCCAGATATTGCACAGATCTGAGAGCAGTTCACTTGAGCAAAGCTATTGATTCCTGGAGAATTTTTCCCCACAGTGACATCGTCGGTTTCAACACTTTTCATCCGCACGATGGTCTAAATTCAATTTAATGTAATACTTGGGTTGATGATGATCTGCAGTAAGGGTGAGTGCATGGTTGGTGCTGTTACATGTATTGAGTACCGGTAGACTTAGTGTTTGCTATAAGCTTTGTTGTGTACCTGAATTGCGTTGCCAAGTGTCTGAAGAAGTGAAATAATGTTAATAACCTGCACTTGTTCGAAGACGCTTATAATATGAGAGGAATTATCTTGAGAGAAAACGATGTAGCTGAAAGACATGCCATGGAACTTAGATCTAGATTTATATGAATCACTGTGAGTTTCTACTCAAGGATAGGATAAAAGAATAAACTGGATGTATATCAAATTCATTATTCACGGTGAACATTTTTGAAACATGTAAAAAGAACAGTGTCATAGTAAGGTATACACATCGCGCTTATTTTTACAGTTTCCTGGATTACTGTATCTTATCTTACATAAACTGACCTGAATCTAGATCAGCAGCGGTATTTTCATGAAGCACTTTTAACACGGGTCTGATCAGACATATCAGAATAAGGTAGGCTACAGGATTTGCTACTTTGTAAGATGTTGTAATATGTCATACTTTGTATGACGTTGTACTTCATCAAGATTTCCTCATCTTATCTAAGATCAAGATTGTTTTAATAGATGTTTAGATTCATAAAATGTACGGTGTTCCAAGATATCGCTCGTTATGGATCTATTAGGTCAAGGTAAATCTAAATCAGTGGAACAATAGGTCTACGGTTTATTTAACCATTGCAAGGAATGAATGTCAGTTAAGACTAATTTTAAAACAGAATAAGTAAAACGGTTGAATAAATATTTGAAGTAACATTTTTTTTTCTTTTTTTTTTTTCTTATTTATTGGTGGTGAGTTAATTTTCTATTATTTCATGCTCACGTGTGAAACAAACTTTCATATATCTAAATTTTTTTTTACTTCTTTGAAGACACCTCCATGGTCTATTAGGGCGGTATAAGTTAATATAGATATATAGATATAAATAAATGTATGCATAAATGTATGCAAGAATAATATCAGATCGAAAATACAACAAAAATGTAAGTAAAAACTGAAGGCATATAGGGTAACTCGGTAGAGCCTTTCGTAAAGAAAGTATATTTGAATGTTTATAAATCGATTTTAAATAAAGAAAGATCGGGGTTTTGAACCGTCTGTTTTCATTTGTTAACGTTGAACCCTAGGAGCATCATCAAAAATTTTCGCGGATTATTGGGGTTATCGGGTATGTGAAATCAGGAGCCTGACAGACTAGTTGCCCCATGTTTTGACAATAGCGTTGGACTCCATGACACTGGAACTATGCATAAGAGTAAGTGCTTATACTGTAACGTTATATGATAGGCTAGATTGACATTAGATCTGTTTTCCAGGGGTGCTACCCACAGGATTATTATAATCTGTAGTGTTATCTAGCCAAGATGCTCGTAGAAAATGATTTAGGCCTAAACGGAAGCTAAGTTAAAGCTTGAGGTTAGATATTTTTACTCTAGATTTAGTCTAAGCCTAAAAAATATTTGCTGCACTGCAAGCAAAGATTTTACAGGCTTGAAAATATAGATGAATATAATTAATTGACTATTAGGGAATGAAAAGCTGGACGGCCCATGATGCATAGTGGTCTGCATCGAAACGTATTTATTTTTGTGCAAGAATTTTATTTTCATTCCGTTAAAAAGGCGATAGACGTCGATACAATGAAACTTGTTTGATTTAGATCGCTGTGCCATAATATTTCTAAACCTTATGTTTGTCTTAGATAACTTAACTTTGTATGTAAGATGGGTCTCATTAGGCCTATCTATCTGATTGAGATCTAAGTTATTGTTTGAAATCCCGATTTAGATTTAATCATACATTATACTGAAAGTGTAACACAATAGCCAATATCAAGAAAATAATTTAAAAAATATGATCTTAACTTGATAAGTTTACTTTGAAGAGTTAAAAATTTGATACCGATAGTAAAAACATAATAATTATCCTATATGTTAGTATAAAAGTAGAAAACGTTATCTGCTCTTAGCTTAAATATAAACCTGTTAATTACACGTATTAGAAAGGGAAGTAAGAGCGAAAAATTAAAAAGCACATAGGCCATCTGGGGAAAAAACACAGATAATTAAGTTATAGTAAGCTGTAAACCGTTATCTCAATCTCACTTTTAATTGATACCATGGGAATTAGATTTATGATTTTCCAGAACTGTAAAAACTCACAAATATTTCATAGTAGGTAGCCTATTTGATACCGGTTTTGAACTCTTACCTTGAACTATTTGTCATCAATTGTAAAGTCCTTGATTTTCGTATCAGGACATCAAAAGTTATGTTATCATGGAAATTTACACGAGTGCAGAGCAAAGTCAATCAAAATGCCCATGCTCACAGAATTTCACATAAAGGAGATAAGAACTATCCACAACTTGTACAAGGAGTTTTGTTGAAAGTGCCAGTTTTCAAGGTGCAAATGAGTGCGCTTGACATAACAGTGATCATCATTCAGCATCGACAGTTTTTAATCTTGTTTTATAAAGTGTATATTTGATTTTCTGCTTTGTCGACTCGTTAAAGGAAAATGTTTAGCTGTATTCAAATTACAGATTTTAACTTTCATGGTTCCGTAAATTTGTTCCTTTGCTTTTCAATTTATCTTCTGCACAACTCAAAACTGAGTGTAGCTTATGTATGTTTACATTGCGATGTTTTTTTAAGTCTTTTAAAGGTGAAAGTCGATGATGATCAGCAATATCTTCTATAAGGTGCTCAACCTATGGGAGATACCCGGAAGCTTCAACACTTCTTTTAGTGATTTCGATTATAATTTTAAAGTTTTGAATGAGTGGTTCTAATTTTAAAACTTGCCATCGTGGTAAAATTCATTTATTAATACAAAAGGTCAAAAAGTGTCTAACACTTTGTACTTCAAGAAAAAAAAGGGGGGAGGGGGGACTCGTATTTTTGAAGTCATTACAGGAGATTAAAAATTAGTGCAAAAATTATAAATATCGAGTGAGTAATGAGCCACATGGTCACCAATTCCTTTATAAATGGAATATCTGCCACTTGCAGTGACTCTTCAAATCTCATGAATATTCCAAATTTATTTTCAGACAGCCGGGGTCTAAAAGTTAGACGCCCTGCAATAAATGGACATCATTGTTTTAACTGCAAGAATCCTCCATGATTCGAGACTTCGTAAAATTACAGCTTTGAATCTTCCGCTAATTTTAAACTTTTCTGACTTGCCTAGGGCTTCTCTACACGATGGTCTTTTTCATATGAATTATTACACCAAACTGTGGGGGGAAAAAACCGAAGGAGTTAAAGGTTCCAAGAAAGGCAAGCAACATGATTTATCTATGGAGTCCCCCAAATGCGTTGATAGCCATTTTTTTGACTTTCAAACTTTAAGGCTTTAAGTTCTTTTTAATCAAATCGCAAGCTTCATGCCTTTAGAGGGCTATATTATGCCCAGTCTTCAACGACCCATTGTCCTCTTGAACATACCTGACGAATAAACACAAAATCGTTATTTTCAATTTAGGGATTGTTTCATCCATTCTGGGACAATTGTTTTTACATTATCTTTAAAATAATTAATTAATTATAAAGGGGAGGTGCTGAGGTTCATACGGTGAGGACTCATCTTTTTGATTTTCGAGAAGTTCTCTTGTGAACAAATCATGTGACGCCAAGTATGAGTGCGCTTAAAAAAAAAACCAATGTTCATAATTATTATTGTTTTGCAAGCATCAGTTTCTGGTTAGTGAGAAAAAAAATATGATATTGACGTCAATAGAATGATGTTCTCATTTTTTTTTCCTCTAGATTTTTTTTCTATTAGACGGTGGTTTTCTTTGCTCCTCTTTGCTCTGACTACAAATCTCAGTCACAATGTTTAACGAAAACAGTTTCAACGTAACACGAATGCATTCTGGAAATTTTCATTTTTTTTTAATTTTTTTGTTGTTGTTGTGGTTTTTTTGGTGTGTCTGTATGTTTTTTTTTTTTAAACCCTTTCTATTTTATTTTTATTTATTTTTTTTTTTTTGTTTAAGAAATTTTTAGAAAGTTACAAATACTTTTTGTTTCACTCGTAAGGAATTTTCATATGTGATTATTTTTTTTTTTTGTCTTGCTTGTTTCTTGTTCTTTTTGGGATTTACCAAGGTTACACAGAAAATATCAACATTTTGGTACCGGAATGGCCTTTACAATTATTCAAGACGAGACGTAATAATAAAGTGGAAGTGAGAAAGGTTGGTGGTTGGAAAGAAAATAAATCAAAGTGGCGGGGGTGGGGGAGGGGGAAGGGAAGAGAGAGAGAGAGAGAGAGAGAGAGAGAGAGAGAGAGAGAGAGAGAGAGAGAGAGAGAGAGAGAGAGAGAGAGAGAGGTGGAGAGGGGGAATATTGGCTTAATAGTTCTTGATTTCATCCCAGGCATGAAAGGCTACTCGAGAGGAAAGTCAGAACTGTTGGTATTTCACTAACTTGTAAATCGCGTGATAGAAGCAAGAGATGTGCATGTTTGGATTTGAAACAAAGACGAAAGATAACGAGTGAATGTATTATTTGAAATACGAGTACAAAGTAGAAGAAAGCTCGAGAAGAGTGACAAACATATTATTTCGACATACACAAGAAGAGAATTGGTCAGACAAGAGATATATATAGCGTTTTGACAATGAATCACAATAAAAAATGCCTCGCTCTTCTAAGTACAGAGCCCACGCTTGCGAAGCAGCTACAGAAAAATATTTTATTGATTTTCTTCTTCTTTATTTCATAAGAGGACTCCAAAGAATAATTATGTTGCCTCAAAAGGGGGCCAAGTTTCGTTCTCTTACGAAGGTTGTGATGGATTTGTTTATTATTTTTCCATAGACCTGTTTGTGCACCACGTCTCGAAGTATTTTTTAGGGAATTGGCCTAGCCGTCATCAGTAATATCCGTTTGTACGTGATGTTCTTTGTCTCTTTGTCTGGGTGTCTGTCTGTGTGTGTGTGTCTCTCTCTCTCTCTCTCTCTCTCTCTCTCTCTCTCTCTCTCTCTCTCTCTCTCTCTCTCTCTCTCTCTCTCTCTCTCTCTCTCTCTCTCGCTCTCTCTCTCTCTTTCTTTTTCTTGTCTGTCTCTCTTTCTCTCTACCGGTCGGTCTGTCTCTGTCTCTCAGTCTCTCTACCTCTGTCTGTCTGTCTTTCTGTCTCTCTATCTATCTATCTCTATCTATCTCTCTGTGTCTCTCCCTTTCCCTCCTACTTATACACGCTTTGTTCTTTTATCCAGCCTATCGGATAGACCTGATAACAAAGTTTTCTCTCATTTAGATCACTGTAGTTTTTTTTTTCCCCACATACTTTATTGCATAGCATCACGCTCAAAAACGAAAAAAAATGGAGACAAATCTAGAGAAGGTAGTGAGATAATTATGATTTAGGATACATTGCTTTATTTTTATTCATAATATTAATGTCTAATACTAATAGCCAGGCCAAATATGTAGGTCTTGAAATTATAAATGAGCTTTTTTACCAATCAATCCTCTAAACAAACTACTGAGAGCATAGCTTTAGGTTTTATCGTATATACATTTCTTCCAAAACCAAAACAGAAAAAGCCAATGGTAATGAAAATAATCTTTAAAAAAAACCTACAAAATTCATACATTTCTTAAATCAATTTCAATCACAGATACAAGTTTCACCACATTTTCTTGATCCTCTTTTTAATTTTCCTCATCCTATCGATTTTCCATGTATATTTTTTTTCTTTTTTTTTAACTTTTTCTCCTTTATGTTCTACACTTCTGAGTCTCCTTCTTTCTTTTCTTTTTCTTCTCCTGAGCACATTCTTTTGTCCCCCCTTCTTCTTCTTCTTCTTCTTCTTCTTCTTCTTCTTCTTCTTCTTCTTCTTCTTCTTCTTCTTCTTCTTCTTCTTCTTCTTCTTCTTCTTCTTCTTCTTCTTCTTCTTCTTCTTCTTCTTCTTCTTCTTCTTCTTCTTCTTCTTCTTCTTCTTCTTCTTTGTCGTCGTCGTCGTCGCCTTCTTCTTCTTCTTCTTCCTCTTCTTCTTCCTCTTCCTCTTCCTCTTCCTCTTGTTCTTCTTCTTCTTCTTCTTCTTATTATTATTATTATTAGTAGTAGTAGTAGTAGTAGTAGTAGTAGTAGTAGTAGTAGTAGTAGTAGTAGTAGTAGTAGTAGTAGTAGTAGTATTATTATTATTATTATTATTATTATTATTATTATTATTATTATTATTATTATTATTATTATTATTATTACAAGCTGTAAACCTCGTTCTACGAACGGTACGATGGTGTTAATTTGCCGGGGCTGGGGTGCTTGCGTATTAAAAAGGGTTACAAATGGTCATGATACCTATCCTTTTACTTAAATGATCCAGATATATGCCTCTATCAATCCATCTTTACCTAGAATCTAAATATCTAGATAATTCTTATTCTGAACAAAAAATGTATATAAAGGACTTAAATCCTTTTGGAATAAAGGAAATCGACTTGCTTTATACTTTCCCAATTTGTTTTTAGTTCCTTCCACAAGTTAATGAGAAACGCAGATGTCCCGACTGAGCAAAAACTTCAATTTTTCTGTCCTTTCGTTTCGCGGTCTCTAAGGCCGTCCGACATATTATTTCTGGTCACAACTAACTTCCTTTCCATGACAACAAGCATGAAAGGGACACCCCACCAGCATTATTCATGGTCCATATATAAAAATTTACAACTAGTGTGGTTAATTTTCTAACGTGATTTAAGTCCACAGTTTTCTCAATTCACAAAAATCGAGAAACTATGTCTTTTTATCTAAATCACGGCCTGAAATCGACGCCTTTCCGCTATAGACCGAGGCCTTACGAGATTACGCAAACTATCATATTTCATTATCATAGTTAAAAGAAAAAAACAACAACAACAATTAAATAATATGCGACATCCACAAATTTACCCGTAAATTTAAAACCAGTACTTCAAAATAAAAAAGATGCACCTGGTTTCTATTCTCTCCATATAGATCTAGATCTAGCTAAATATCTAGACCTAGATCTAGTGGGTCTGATTAAAACGCCCGAAGCAGTGATAGTTGATCTATTTACTTGAAATTACCAGAGATAGATCTAGTGATTTACAAAGTATATTCTGAATATTTTGAAGCAATAATTATTTAACAAAGCCAGTCTAATTAATGTCTATCCTATCCGATGCATTTGTGGCACGATATCATAGATAAACATCTAACTTGTGACAGATCAATTATCTAATTTTTAATACATTGAAATTTTAAAGACATGAGTAGTATAGTTGTAGCGTATAGTTAACTGAAGGCAGACAAACCCTCAAGTTGTTGGTTTTTTGTTTTTTTTGTTGTTGTTTTTTTAAACATTTAAAGCACGTTATATTTCACCAATTGAATTGTGTTTCTATAATTTGACTCCAAACCTATTTTTAACTTATAAGGCATGAACAAGAAATATAAAGCTCTACTGTAAGATATAGGGAAAGAAAATCTGTTCGGCACCATGAAAAATTTTCGAAACAAGAAAAATCTAAACAAAATGAAACCAGCAAGCATCAACATACACACCCACCCACAATGATCTCATCTCTTATTCATTTTAACCTAGTAACGCATTTTAAAAAAAAATTCTGCAAACTTTCAAAAATGTGCACTTATTATGAAAATAAATGGTTATTAGTTTTAAGGAAACTTTTTTAGACAATATTCCAACAGAACACCATTGTTTACTACAAAGGATAAATACAGCTTCCTCCTTTGACCAAAACAGTTATGGCGGCATCGGAAATCACGAAAATACCCGTGACATCCCGAAGGGCCTGTCTGTGTATCTGTCCGTTCTTCCTTAATTTGTAGTTCCTTCTTAACTCTTTGAATTTTCGCATTAAGTGCATAAAAGTGCACTGCCGTGCAGTTATTTAAACCTACATACCGGTTGAAAGTTTTAAAAAAAAAAAAAAAACCTGTGAGCCTAAAAGTAAAATTTAGATTCTCTTGTAGATCTTAACCTTCTGATTTGAGTGTAGCTGCTGTATATATCTAGGCCCTAGATCTAGAATCTATGTCGAAGCAACCTTTTAGATTCTTTACTTAGATCTTACACTCTATCATGTAGATCTAGATCTCGACCACACGGTTTAGATCTGCCGCCGCCTACACTGTATGTGTACTTTCAGTTTCATTCCTGCCATCTCTGCCTATCTGTTCTTACAGAAAATAGTTCTCACATTCGCCTTTTTTTTTAAGAATATAATAATCACATTTTTGCCTTTAATTTCCGAAAAATACTATTATGGTGGAAAATAAAATTACCACTCCAATCTTCAGGACAATTTACAGCTTAATGCCAAATTTGACGTTCCTATGTGGTTTAGAAATGTTCGGTTAGATGGTCCTCATTTTTCGCCTAGCTCCATTATATATAGATTTAGTAGTAGTAGTAGTAGCAGCAGTAGTAGTAGTAGTAGTAGTAGTAGTAGTGGTGGTGGTGGTGGTGGTGGTGGTGGTAGTAGTAGTAGTAGTAGTAGTAGTAGTAGTAGTAGTAGTAGTAGTAGTAGTAGTAGTAGTAGTAGTAGTAGTAGTAGTAGTAGTAGTTTAGGCTCATTCTCGGAATACCCATGACTTTTAGCTTGGATTTTATATACTACAGCGTGACTCTGTCGCACAGTCTTTCCCTTCCCCTTCAAAAGAAAAAAAAAAAAAAAAAGAAAAGAGAAATATGAATTTTTTTTATTCTTATTCAACAGACGCATTCTTATTTTTTAGCTCTTAAATCAGAACTAAATACTGCCGGTCGCGCAAGAACCGCTACTCACTTTTTGTTCTTTTGGTTTGATGATGATGATAAATAAATATATACCCACATAATTATTTTTCATTCGATGCTGTCATAGCCGCAGTGGTTAAGCTGTTTGATGTAGTTCTTCACTTAAAGTTTCATACTATATCTCAGCACTTTAATGCAAACAAATAAAACCTGAAATTTTCAAACTGCTGTCTGTTTTCTTTTTGGTTTGGTTAATTTCTATTTTTAATGAGACTTAAGTATTCAAACGCTAGATGCTATGCTGTTTGAACCTAAACATATTTTTACTATCAGTAGACGTGACGGCATTATCAAAGATCAACTCTTTTTCCACGAGCACAAAAACTGTCGTGCGACCAGTTTTAAAAGTTGTGCCCTGTTCCTTGTTACACCACTTTCGCGACGGAATCTTGTCACCATGGTGCCCTTAGTTGAACTTGCTTTAACTACACACCAACCTGCATCGAGAATATACATGTAGTGTGTCAGTTGGTCTTCTCGTTGCATTGTGCTGCTCAGTTTATAATCATCACAATTTTATCTACCTGCTCATATTTTCTGTCATAGTAGTGTTCATTATTTCATAACATCGACAAATATTTTGTGGCAAAGATCTCAGATCCTCGTGCAGTCTATAAAAAATCCTCCTTTGGCTGCAGTCGTCTGATCATAGGGTGAACCGAAAATCTTTTTCTTTTTTTTTTAATTTTTTTTTTCAAAAGAAATTAGTAGAACACAATCACGTGTAAATCTGCCATATCTATGTTTATTTTTAAACAGATTTTAATCCAGTTTACGCGACGTTAATGAAATACGTCACACATTCATTTATTTCAATTTGTCTTGGTGCGGTGGGGTTAACGGACACACAGTCTAACCACACGACAACGACAGAACTCTCGAGCATCTGCGTGGTACCAGCTTAACTCTATTATTGTAATCCATTCATTGATATTATGATTGTATTGAAGTCACGAGATTATAAAGAATGTAGGTGGATACTACATGAGAAAGGGTGTTTCTAAAAAATTACAAAGAATGGGATTTTCAAACCAAACAATTACAATCTCTTCAAAGAGACGTAGTTCAGCCAGTGTATGACAGAACTGAGGAATTTTTTTTGCGAATTGAGTGTCTAAGTTTTGTTTCGTTAACTTTCCTTAAATTTCCTTCAAAGTTCTGGCAGCTTGGAAAAAAAATGTGATTTTCATGCGCTCAATCGTCAGCGACAGGAAACATTTTTAGATAAGACACAAGGGCGGTTAGTGCAAATGGGCAGGATGCGCCGTGCCTCACTTATTTTTATCACTAAAAAGAGGTCATTTTGCAGAGAAATAGAATATAACACTAAAGAAAAAAAAAAGATGAAATCAATAAATAAACTACATGCAATATTTAAAATATTAAGAAGAAGCAAATACTATAGAATCTAAACGTCAGAGATTACAATATAGACTAGCCTTTTCAAGCACCGAGCGGCTGATTTATATTCCGCGCGCCGGATCAGTGACAGCTCGAGCAGCGGCACGTTGCTTCTGATACCTGATCTCAGCGCCAAGCCCTGCTAGTGCTATCATCCACCAGGGTGGGGCAAACGGGATTTTGCCCGACCGCTCTGTAGAATTTGTACTACAAGAATTGGACTTTGACCCTCACGACTCTCTAATCCCTTGTCTTCATATATTAATCAACCAAGTCGGGTAATACGAGATATGCCCGACTTGGCTAATTTTTGTAATATCTTGATCCAAATTCTCTTTTTTTAATTGAATCAATACATGCAGGCCTTTATGGCCTCTATATCGATTCTACCAAGAATTTTAATCTTTAATAAGCGTGAATATTAATAATTAGAATTTATAGAATATATCAGTTTTTAATCTATTTTTTAAAACCAGGTGTCAATTGAAAAGAAGTTACTTTAATATTAGTACAAACTGGTAATAAGGTACACCTGAAAACACTGAAGGGTGAGACAGGCCACTGGGGGATGAGCCAAGGTGGTGTGATGTTACAGACATATTACAGGGCCGCACCAGCCAAGTGATTTTTTTTTCATCTGCTCTTATGTAAGTAATAGAACGATCGACATCAACTCTCAAATCAAGTATGGGACATTATTATCTTCATAGCATTAGACTTGATTAATCTCTTTTTTTTTTCTTTCGTCTTCTCTTACGTTATCAATGTACTAATTAATTTTGAAAGCCGTGTAAACTTTGATTCATTCTTCTGTGCAGCCATTAGGTCACCGAATTCAATATTGATTACACTTTCATTGCGATTAAAACGTAAACTTCCACTATTGCCCGACGTATTTTTGAAGGCACGAACCGCCGTTGATAAGACACTTAATCCAGAGAAACCTAAATTTGAGATAATGTGACCAAAAGAAAAATCAAAAGCATAAAACATTTTCCTTATCTTTAGTAAATTTTGTCATTCAGTCTTAACTTTTAACCTCCTTATAGATCGTTTACCTTTCTTTTACTTCTGAATGAGTATGACATTCAATAGATTAATCAGAACAAAGCGAATGAAGGTCTGTAGGATTTGACATGATAAAGTGAATCATTGATAGCCTACATAATGTCGAAGTCATAAGATCATCTAGGTTTTTCCTATATCTGTCAATCAAGATCTTTAGTTTCCGTACAATAAGGGCCTTGATTTACAACCAGAAATCTAAGACACATTATCTTGTTTCTTGCATTGTCGAGAAGCAGGTCTACTATTCCTTTCGGTTTCTAGTCTGATCTTTCTGTATTTTGAATCTGGATCAAGAGAGTTTGATTCGATATTGTACTCCAATTAAAAGTGTTAACAAATCCAGGATTAAAAAATAATAAAAATTATTGTCGATATTATTTTTAGCCGTAATTAATAAACATATTCTAATCTTTACGATAATCGTTAACCATGCGAAACGCATAAGTTTTAATAATTATCAGGGTATACTTTATGATCATTGTAAATTTGGCGATCAGATGGTTTAAGTGAAACAGTGTGAGATTGTTTTACTTAAGTTGGCATCCGGCGGAGAAAAAAAAAGCTTTCTTAAAATGAACTGTAAGCTAAAGTTTATCGGTTGCATGCTGTTGAGGAACAGAAACGATTATTGGCAGCATTAATGAAAGACAATGGGTGAACAGTGGAAGGTTAAAGATGAAAAAAAAACGGTGCTTTTGGTTAAAATATTAAGTTTATTTCGTTACTCTTCTAAAATGTTCGGTTGTTGTTGTTGTTGTTGTTGTTGTTTTTACTTTATTGATTTTTTGTGTCGTGGTTGATGCTCAAATGATTCCCTACACTTGAAATTCTACATTTTGAAAACTGTGACTTGATTAATAATCTTAGCTGCTCCTCTTTTCAGAGTGTCATTTAGTCAAAACTTTCCGTAATATTTCCTATCGTTTTCTTCATAAGATAAGTAATTATATTAAATTGGTTGCATAGCAACTTTCTCAGTGCAAATCAAAGCATTTGCGTGTAGAATGGAAATATAATTATGCACGTGCAATAACTAGTATTAATTTGACTTTTTTAAAATACCAATATTTTTGTAATGCCGTTATGGGCCATAACACAATCGAAATTGATTTAAAAAAAAAGAGACAAATTCTGTATTTAAGAATTAGTTTAAACCTATTTTATCACATTAACTTGAATCGAAAGGCAGTAGGAATCTTGACATATCTCGATTTAACAAAAGAAGTTCTCAGCCATGTTTTCTGTTTTCTTTTGTTTTTGACCAATGTTCAGAGGATGCTAGTGCTTGTGAAGTCTGTTCCATACACCGGGACTTTTGACATCAGAACATATCTGACTATAACTTATAGAGAACGAATTGTTCTCGAGGTGAAATTGCCTTAGTTGCCTTTCTTATGACAGTTGTAAACGAGAGAGTATATGTCCAAGAACTGATACCAGGTGAATCAGTAAATTCAGAGTAGGTCCTTTCTTTTAAGTTAGCGATAGTCCATGTCATGTATTGACGAAAGACTTGCTCATTTAGTTGAGTTTGAAACTTTGAAAGAAGTCTTTGTGTTTCTCTCTAAAAAATACTTCAGGTCACCTATCATGAGCACACTCGTTTCATTAATAATGTAAAAAGCTTAGATGTAATTTGAACAGAGGAGATTTTAACAAAGGAACGACGTTGATGACCAGATTCTGTTTTGTTTGCTGATTCTTCTTTTCTTCTTCTTTTTTTCTCTGTTCGGTCCCCTCGTGAAATTCACTTCTTTTTGTATGCTGACAATATTGACATCACATGACCAGATGATTGTGTTGATTTCAAACCAAAGTGGAATTCCTACTTTTTGCACGATGGACAAAATTGAGATGATTGGCAAAAAAAAACAAAGCAGTAATGCTGCAGCAGAGCGAATGAAACTCAATGTTTCGTTTAAAAGCTCGGGTAAGAAAGTGGGCACTAGAAGATTCTCAGAATTTATTAATTCAGGTCACGAAAGACATAGAGAGCGTTGCTAATTGTCTTACCAAACCAATTTGTGCTTTAAGTAACAGTATGCTCTGATTAGTCCTAAACTCTTTACTTTTATTGCTCGTGGGTTTTTGGTGATTTGATTCACTTTTATCCTAGTCCGATCACTGGATTTATCTCTAGTATTTCTCTCCAAGAGCAAATGCTGACTGCCTTAGAAATTCATACCTAAAAGCGAATGGACCAAAAAAGTTTTATTTTTTTCTGGCCTGACACTCTATGAATTGTTGTACAATGTTGAAACGATTTGCTGCAATCTAGATGATCGTTTTTGTTCAAAGGCTGAGGCTGGTATAAATAGATGCGTAGGAACCGACGCATCGCAACCCATGCCAAAAGCAATGGTTTGAGATAGTTGGAAACAAGCGTACCGTGTTTTCGATGATCGTACGATACAGCGGAAATACACAGTGGACACCAGGTGCGTCCTTAATTTTTAAAGTGTCGAACGCACGCTTTAGTATCAACCCTGATTATGAAAATTCCTTAAAGTGTGTCTGTTGAAAATTTTAGGGGAAAAAAGGGATTTAAAACGTTTAAAGTACTCATCCAACCTTAGCAGTGATTAAATTTGTTGGAATCAACGTCGGAAATCAATTATGTTATATATTTTAAAAAATGATATTAATATTAATTAAAAAAAAAAAGGATTATAGGGATACACATGCAGACGCCGTCAGCGTCACGTCTGCTTTTGTATAATTACACTGTCGAAATCATGTCTTTGGAAAATTATATCAAAAGGTAACAGTCATAGATCATTGACAAAGGCGTCGTATGATAAAAAAAAAACGAATTATGTTAAGTTTTTGTGAGTTCGGAAAAAGAGAATAATCTGAGAACCTCTTTGAAAAGGGCAAGAAGCTAATGCTGCGATTAAAATTTTTTAAAGATTAAAAATGTTTCGGGGGTAAAATATGGTCATCTGTATATTTTTATATGGGACCGTTTTTATCTAACACCACCGTTAGGATCGTTTTTATTTTAGGTTGTAAAAAGGGTCTTGCAGACTCTATTTAATCATAGCCCATTCTGATCGTTACTTTTATTATTTGTGACACTCATAAAATCGATGTTTCCCTACAAACCGCGCCGTATTGCCTGGATCCTCATCTTACAAGACGAAAAACCTGCCAACTCCGTGGAGTCCGCGTAGAGGTGCATGAAACGTATAATTATTAAGGAGGAAATAAGTTTATAATCAGATTCTGTCAAGTTGCGAATATTTTTATAATAAGAACTATAAATAGTAAAATGAGAAGGCTTAAAACTTTCTGTAATTTCGAATTAAATACCTTCAAAAACTATCAAATCATCGAAAAATTTGTTTCTAACTTTAAACCTTGTATATTTATTTTTATACGCAATAAATATCGCATGCGTCTCGTCCGTTGCCTTTTCAACTTTTATTGACTGCCAAAATAAAAATATTCAGATTTTACAATAAAATTATTATAGTATCTATGTTATCTTGCAAAAATAAAATATCCTGATATTTTCATTTATTTTTACAAGGATGAAGACCAAGATAAGGAGAAAAAGATATGGACTCCTTATGTACTTAGCGACAGGTTCAACTTTTCGAAATAGCAGCACAGGAAGAGGAGGAGGATAAGGACAAGAGAAAGGAAAAGGACAAACGGAGTAGGATAAGGACGAGGGCGAGAATGACGAAAAAAAGAGTAAGAAGGGGAATAGGGAAAGATAAAGTAAACGGAGAGAAATAGCGGCGAGAATTTTTATTTTTAATTTTAAAAAATTGCTATTGGCGGTCATGTGCTATGTTTCACATCATTTTTTAATGAGGCGCATTTTACCAAATGATAGAGATAGAGAAATTTGCTCTTCAGTTGATCTGGTAATATATGTTCTTACTAGATATACAAATATAATTACCGGTATGTGTTGGGTTTTTTTTCTAATTTGCCTTTGATGTATAAACAACCGGATGCCGCGCAGTTTTTTGGGGAAGTTGCATAATGCAAAGTATTTTTATAGACTGATAGTTTTCTATATTTTTTTGGTTAACGTTGGATGGTGGAAGATGGAAAGAGAGAGAGGGGATAGACAGACAGACAGACAGACAGTGGAGTATGATAGAAAAAGAGTGGGGGAGGGAGAGAAAGAGAAAGAGAGAGGGATGGAGGGAGAGAGCTAGAAGCGAAACGATTTGTCAAAGGAGTTGCGATTCTTTACTATTTTACGCCCATGTCTGTCAGACTAAGTTTTTATAGCCAATTCAAACGTTGAAATCGGTGCTTGCAGTTTTAAATGGACAGTCATCCTGAGACACAGGAGGTAAAATAAACAGACATTAGCCATCCATGTATAGTCAGACGTGACGAAAAAATCCACTTTCTTAATTGAATTTGGTTTTGATGGAACAAGGTCTTGTTCATATATTTATTTTCTTTCATATTCTTTGTTTGTTTGCTTGCTTTAAAATTTTCATTCTCTTTCACTCACCCCCCCACACACACACACAAAAAAAAAAAATGAAAAAATGAAAAAAAAAAATCTTTATTTCCATGTGAGAATAAGTCTTTTTGTGGCATACGCCAAAAGCTAGGAATTTGCTCTTCTCTATTCGTGTGGGGGACTGATTTTTATAGATTTTAAAACTCATTTTCTTTTTATATTTCGTCGGTTACAAAATCAACTGCTTAACTGCAGTATATTATATTGGTTAAGGCGAAGAACAAAACCTTCAACAATTAAAGAATTAATTACCAAAAAATGCAGGGTCCAATGCACACATACACACACTCAGTAATGTTGACCCTGTGAACCAGGCTGGAAGAGAAGCGTTTTGTCATTGACAATGCTTAGCCCTTGTTTCGTAACGATGTTTGTCAAGCTTTAGTTATTTGTACACTGAAAGATTAATAAAATGTACTTTTTTGTCTTATTCAAATCGCTTGCAGTTTTGCTATTGGAGGTTATTCGTTCACATTAAATTCAAACCATAAAAAGTCCGTTTGAAATTAATTTTATTTTCAAAACAATTAAAACAATAGATCTTTTATTTTTTTCAAGTCCTTTTCTTTGAATCTGCAGATAATGGTTAATGCGTATTTAGTTTTTGAAGTTTTAATAGATTTAAAAGGTATCAGAATTTTTGTTGATAAGGATTTTTTTTTTTAAATATATTCTTGAATTTTTTTTTTCAGGGGCAATGGCTTCTAAAATCACGAGATAAAAGCCTGCATCTCAGTCAACCAGGCAGCGCGCAGCGCTTTCAAGTCGACGTGGAGGCCTATATATGCTGTAGGATTTTGGCCGTGACACTTGTTAAGTGAAATAGATAGCAATTTTTGTTACATTTGGTTTGTTTTTTTTTTAATTTATATTTCAGTTTGGTCTGAATGACTTCTTACCTTCACATAGCACTATGTGGCCTTGTTTCATATTTAGATTGACAAACTGTAATCTTTGAAAGCATAGGTCTGTTCTGTTACCTGTGAGAGATAAGTCACATCGTCGCTCGCAGGTATCAGTGAATTGCATGTTTTTTATCACTTGCTTTCTAAAGACATTTCAATGCAAATTTGTCTTAAGAAGATTTAGGTGTCTGCAGTAAGTCACTTATAAAGACATGTGTAATAGAACTCTCAATGCGTGAAGAACAAGGAAATGTGATTCGTGGTTCCCTCCATTCAGAATTAACCAATTCAGAACGAGCTTCGATTTTAGTCGCGTTCTAAATCGTTCAAGTATCGTCAGCAGAGAAAAATAATCACTGTTGTTTCCTACAGCTTTTCAGTACCTGCGGCTGTTGAAATAATTGCATTATACACTCCGATTGAGGAAAAAGATCTTCAGCAAACAGAAGCGATGAAGTTCGACGATTTATTGGTGGCTGTTGGGGAATTTGGCCCCTACCAGAGGCGCATTTATTTCCTTCTGTGTTTGCCAGCCCTGCTGTGTGGCGCTCAGGTTCTCAGCGCTGTTTTCATTATGGCTATTCCGGACTATAGGTGAGATCACTTTTTTTACCACACTGTCTTTTTTCCTTGTCTTTCACATCCTTGCTTTTACCTTTCTACCAATTATTTTACTTACTTCCCTTCTGTTATTTTTCTTTTAATATTTCCTGTTCTGAAATGAGAATTCTGAGATTTACACTCATTTTCGAGTGACTGATATCTCAAAAAAATACGAGGGCAGGCTGATAATTAAGTTCCGTTTAATCATAACTTTTTAATTTTTCACAGCATATACATAAACAATACGTCAAACGAAAGCTTAATATCTCAGCTACATACTGAGCACTCTATTTTTCGATGTAGTCACCGTCGCGATCAACACACGCCTCCAACGTTTCACTAGTTGGCTCACGCCGTCAGCGAAGAATTCAGACGGCTGTCCACGGCACCATCTGCGAACATCTGCGATAACTTCCTCATCATTGTCATAGTGATGGCCCTTCAGGTACTTCTTGAGTTGGGGAAACAAATAATAGTCAGAGGGGGCAAGATCGGGGCTGTATGCAGGGTGAGGTAGGGTCGTAAGTTCCAGCTGCCTTAAGGCGTCCTGAGTTTAGCGACTGGTGTGCGGGCGCGCATTGTCGTGTTGCAGGATTGAGTCCTTATCACGCCGAATACGTCTGAGTCGGAGTTTGAGAGCTCGGAGTGTTGAAATATATCGCTCAGAGTTCACAGTTTGCCCTTGCTCCAGAAATTCCATGTGGACCACTCCCTCCATGTCCCAGAAAACGGTGAACAAGACCTTTCTTGCAGAGGCAACAACCTTGAACTTCCTTGGACTTGGAGAAGTTTTGTGCCTATACTCCATCGATTGGGCTTTACATTCTGGATCGTAGTGGTGGACCCAGGATTCGTCTCCAGTCACAATGCGTTGCAGAAATGCTTCTCCTTCTGCATTGTAACGCTCTAAGAGTTGAGTACACATGTCTTTTCTCTGCGCTTTCATCTCTACAGTGAGCTGTCTTGGGACCCAACGGGCAGAGACTTTTCGGTAACCCAGTACAGTTGTGGCGATATGGTGCACTCGTTCTTTCGAAATGCCTACTTCATCTGCAATTTCCTTTTGTTTGACCCTTCGATTAGCTCTAATCATGCAGTCAACTTTCTCTCGATGAGCCGTGTCCGATGCGGAAAGGGGCCTACCCGAACGCTTTCGATCACGCAGAATTGTCTCTCTGGGGTCTTCCCCTTTAAAAATTCTCACCCATTTGCGAACTGCACAGTCTGAAATGCACATTTCACCATAAACTGTCTTCATTCTTGCATGAATGTTTGCAGCAGAACATCCCTCAGCTGCCAAAAACTCGATAACAGAGCGCTGTTTGATGAGAAGGTCATTGGAAGTCGCCATTGTCTCTTAAACATGGCTACCACATCATGTGTTGCGCGTCACTGCATTATGAGCACGAATGACGTCACACAAACTTGTTGTTATAGTTAAGTCTAGAAAAATGGTTCGTGAGTATATGTATGAAATTTTAGGTCGATGTGACGAAAATTGACCTAGTTATTAGCAAACGGAACTTAATTATCAGCCTGCCCTCGTATATATATTATCCAAGGAAGGCCACCCTCATTATCTAGATTCATTTTTCTGGAGGTCAGTATATAAGGGTGATTCTTGGCCAAACGTCTTAGCCAGGCGGCACATAAAAAGTCATACGCCACACTTCACTCGTTATATCACCAGCCACTTGCTACTCTATACGCCGGCCAAAGAAGAAGGTAGAATTAAAGGTACACGACACAAGTCCCTCGATCAATGATAAATTAAAGTACCCCGTATGACTTTGCGTCCAATCACACAGAAACAGTGTATGCAATATCAGTAACATGGGTGTCTTCGAAACAGGAGAAAGGCATTCTATGTTTGTGCGGCCGGTGTATGTCCCACCCACAGTTATCTATCAGTCATCTGACAGTAGTAACCTTTAAAAGTAAAATTGATACACTTCATTAGGAAAAGGATAAATAAACGCACTTAAGACTAGGCAACAGGTAATTAATTTCTTCTTGAACAGACAGATTGGTTTGTTAAGCTGTATTGACCACACTCTCTACAGGACAGTACAATCTCTATTTTATGGATCTTTGGTGTCATAAAGGAAAGGACATTCTTTGACAAGATAAAATCATAAATCAATCTTATATTTCTACACAAACATTGAGTGTCTTTCTTTCTTCTGTTTCGTCGTCCGTCATGTCGCTAATTCTGTGTGACTAGTGGCAAAGTTGTATGGGTTATAACTTTTTTATCCGTCAACGAATGGTGTGTGGCGTTTACTTTTAATTTAGCTTCCACCGTGGGTGGCACACGAAAATTGAAAAGTGTAGCGAATAGCTGGTGGTATGACGAGTTACATATGGCGTATGACTTTTTCTGTGTACCGCTTGGCTAAGGCCGCTGTATACTCTATTTCTCCACATTTTGTCCTACTTGATACTTTGATTCCTGGTCATTACAGTGCTCTCCATTTAATTCGACATCTCATTATTCGGTATTTTCTTTTCAACATAACAAAAAAGTTCCGAGAAAATTCCTTTAATCAATACTATTACATTTTCTCGCAAATCAACATTTTCGACCGCTAATTTCTCCTTATTCGACGGAATTTCCACCATTTCTCGGTATCTAAATCATCCCAAATTCCATTTAATTTTTATCCGAGTCTCATGAGTTAGATCTAAAGATCTGTAGTGTATGGACCAGTGCAACTCAAGAAGGGGTTTGTGTGAGGAGAAAAGGGAGTGGTGTTGGATGCGCAGGGAAAACAGTAGAGAGAAAAGCAGTCTTGTGTGTGTGAGAGAGAGAGAGAGAGAGAGAGAGAGAGAGAGAGAGAGAGAGAGAGAGAGAGAGAGAGAGAGAGAGAGAGAGAGAGAGAGAGAGAGAGGGAGGGAAGGGATGGCGCCACGGTCTTGCCCAAACAGCATTTGGGATTAGGGTGGAAATGAGGCTGGGGTGGGGACTGAGATTGGCCTGTCGTGAGGGACGGGGAGGAGAGGGATATGCAATGATTATAGATCTAGTTATGGCATGGGTTTTATTAGTATTGAAATTGACGCTACACTGAGTCCTCTTTATGCCCCTTTATTGTAGAGTCATAAGCAGATCTAAATAGTCATTTTACAGATTTGAAAATTTATAATTTTTCATATTATCTCCTATTCGACTCTCTCTTAATTCGACGTAATGATATTGGTCCCTGTGATATCGATTTATCGGGTTATTACATGACAAAGATTCCTAAATATTGTAACAAGTTCACACAGTTATAATTTAGTCAATAAATTTTCACTAAGTTTCCTTTTGGTTTTGTTTTCTGAATATTTCCTACTCATCTTTTACGAAGCTCAATCACTTTTTTGTTTAAATTTAAACTTAAATCAAAACTTAAAGACAGGATGAAAAAAAGTTTCATAGAAATGAGATAGAACTTCAATATGAAATGTATTTCATTTACCTTTTTTTTTTTTTAATTTCGATTAATGCTAGATAAAGATTAAAGGTTGGGGAATTAACTGGCGGGAAAAAGGATTGCCGTATTTCGGGTTGTTTAAATTATTTTTTCAACGGAACCTCTCTCTCTCTCTCTCTCTCTCTCTCTCTCTCTCTCTCTCTCTCTCTCTCTCTCTCTCTCTCTCTCTCTCTCTCTCTCTCTCTCTCTCTCTCTCTCTCTCTCTCTCTCTTCTTTCTATCTATCTATCTATTTATCTATCTCTTTTCATTATCTGTTTCCTCCACCACCTTTCCCCAATTGCTTATTCAAAAATCAAGCATTGAAGGCTAAGAGACCTTGTACAGGATAACATCAAATCCTTTTCAATATTATCCTGTATGGTTCTCAAAAAGAAAAACTGACGGGATTAAAATACATGTGTAAATGGGATGAAATTCGTTTGCTGGCCTTAATAAGTTACTTTTGCATCCTTAACCTTTAAAGCTTCCTTTTCTTTTTATACACATTAATTTCTTCTCTCTGTTACCTCTCATGTTTTTGTTTTGTTTTTGGTTTTTGGGTTTTTTTTTTTTATTTTTTTGTTATGTTTTTGTTCTTTTTTTGTTTTGTTTTTTTGGGGAGTGTCTTTTTTTTCTTTTTCAATTTCAATTTAACTTTCGTTTTAAAGACAAATATTATTATAGGATATTAGTCTTCTAAAAGTCTTGTTAATATCACAATTATGATCTTTTTTTTAGAAAATTTCATGTATATCAAGCTGTATTTCATTCTCTAAAAAGTGAGATGAGCATGGGTAGTAAGTCTTGAAATTACAGTATGAGGTGATATACTTTGCCATGTAAATCAAACTTGAAATTGACTATATCGGACACAAAATTTGGTCATGATCTCAAGGACTGAGATACATCTTTGTTTCTATCTTTACTTAACTTAAACCAAGAGCTTTGTTACGGTAACTAATTTAGAAGTAGTAGTAGTAGTAGTAGTAGTAGTAGTAGTAGTAGTAGTAGTAGTAGTAGTAGTAGTAGTAGTAGTAGTAGTAGTAGTAGTAGTAGTAGTAGTAGTAGTAGTAGTGGTAGTAGTAGTAGTAGTAGTAGTGGTAGTGGTAATGGTAGTATGAGTAGTAGTACTACTATCTGTAGCAGCAGCAGCAGCAGTAGTAGTAGTAGTAGTTGTTGTAGTAGTAGTAGTAGTAGTAGTAGTAGTAGTAGTAGTAGTAGTAGTAGTAGTAGTAGTAGTAGTAGTAGTAGTAGTGGTAGTGGTAGTGGTAATGGTAGTAGAAGTAGTAGTAGTAGTAGTAGTAGTAGTAGTAGTAGTAGTAGTAGTAGTAGTAGTAGTAGTAGTAGCAGTAGCAGTACAGCAGCAGCAGCACTAGTAGAAGTAGTACTAGTAGTACTAGTAGTAGTAGTAGTATTAGTAGAAATTGTTGTTGTTGTAGTTGTTGTTAGTAGTAGTAGTAGTAGTAGTAGTAGTAGTAGTAGTAGTAGTAGTAGTAGTAGTAGTAGTAGTAGTAGTAGTAGTAGTAGTAGTAGTAGTAGTAGTAGTAGTAGTAGTAGTAGTAGTAGTAGTAGTAGTAGTAGTAGTGGTAGTTGTAGTGGTAGTAGTAGTAGTAGTAGTAGTAGTAGTAGTAGTAGTAGAAGTATTAGTAGTAGTATTTTTAGTAGTAGTAGTAGTAGTAGTAGTAGTAGTAGTAGTTGTTGTAGTAGTAGTAGTAGTAGTAGTAGTAGTAGTAGTAGTAGTAGTAGTAGTAGTAGTAGTAGTAGTAGTAGTAGTAGTAGTAGTTATTTTTGGGCTGATTTTCTTTTACATTTAAGAATATTTTGATGAAATGAATAATATCTCTGAAATGTGAGAAATTTTGTATTATAGTACCCTCGTTAAGACTCAATAGACAATGTAACATGTAGTTTTGAAAAAAAAGGTTATCCTAGATAAAAAAATAAATGACCTTGAACTACACACATGGAAAACTAAAGACACCGATTCCATCTATGACAGGAGTTGTGTCTTTTTTTTTCTTTTTTCTTTCTTTTTTTTTTAATTCCAGGTGCAAGATTCCTGCTTTTGCCAACGACTCTTTCCAGATTCGAAATCGAGCCCATGGAGACCTGGCCAACATGTCTATTCCCCGAGTGAGCTCTTCGACGTCAGGTTTTTCTCAATGTCTTGTCTACTCTGATGTATGGCGCGCAGCAAAAGAGTATGACCACGTTGAGCCTGCTGCAGGAGGTCTGGCGAAGTGGCGAAATGCCTGGAACACCACGTCAGTAGAAAACGGCATGAAATTTGACTCGACAAGAGAGACTCGGCAGTGTCATGAATGGGTATATGACAGGAGTGAGTTCGATTCCACCGCGATCACAGAGGTTTGTTGTAAAAGTGATATTTATTTTTCAGGTGTTTTTAATAAAATATCATGCTTGCAAATACTTTAATTATTATTATTATTATTATTATTATTATTATTATTATTATTATTATTATTATTATTATTATTATTATTATTATTATTATTATTATTTTTATTATTATTTTTATTATTATTTTTACTATTAGTCTTGTTCTGTCACTAACTCTTGATTCTTGTAAAAACTTTTGCCTTTTTCAAGTGCCTGCTCTTGATTGTTTTTCTTCATATTTTTTACTTAATTTCTCTCAGTTTGACCTGGTGTGCGAGGACACAATATTGAGATCTATTTGCAACAGTGTAATGTTTGCTGGAGCATTGGTAGGAGCTATTGCCATGGGAGTCGTTGCTGATGTGTAAGTGGGCCTAATTCTTAGTCATTTTTCAAAAAACAAATGAAGTCATTTCTTAGCTACCACGTATAAAAGATGAAAGGATGAGTAAAAATATGAAACATTTAAAGGAAATAATCAGGCTATTATCTAAAGGAAACAAAAGTAACACTATTTAATAGTTTATAAATTCCGAGGCTCTTGTTGCTTTTACGCTACAAATACATGTAACTATTATTTCGAAGACATAATTACCCGATAAAGCTAAGTGCTTATATGGCCAAAATACAGACTAACATACATAGATCAGAAAGTAGATATGATTTGAAATGGATAACTAGTTTGATAGATAGATAGATAGATAGATAGAGAGATAGAAAGGTAGTTTGGTGGATGAATGGATAGATATATTGATAGATGAATAGAAATATAGTTAAATTGAATTGTCCTTGCAATAGTCTCAAAATGTTACTTTTCACTCTTGTCTTTTTTAAATCTATGTGACATCTAGAAACTAAAGAACAAGAATTGTACTCTTTTTTTTTCTCATTTTTCACCATCCTGTCTGATCCAGGTGCGGTAGGAAGAGGGCTATCATGATATGTTTACTTGCTCAGTTTGTGACGTCACTGTGCGTTTGTCTGACGCCATCTTTTACTATCATGATTGTCTTGAAGAGTTTGTCCGGCATAGCAACTCATAGCCTCTTCTCCGTTGGGGCTACCATGGGTATGGACCTTGGTTATTTTACAGCAGGCCGATTATCTATATTTGTACATGTGTTTCAATAATGTTTAGCACTCTTAAAGCACCGATCTGTTTATAAGGGGAAATCCATTTACTTGCCAGTTTAACTATGTCTTAACTCTTTAAAAAAGTTAAAAGCTGTAGACCAGATCACAAGTATGCAAAATTTGTGTAAGTGTAACTCCATCTTTGGTCTTTTATGGATTCTTTCAGCTTCCTAGGGCTTTTCCAACCACCCTCAAAAAATTCAAAGTTATCTGTGAAGTATGAAATGCCTTCCCAGCAAGCCCTTAGTATGCAAATGACCAATAGTGAAATTTCTTATTTGGAATGGTGGGGGGATATAAAAGGAGGTGGGGTCCAATGTATGCAAGTTGTTGGTATCAAGATGTATCGCAGTAAATATTGAAATATTATATTGCAAAATTTAAATTTTGTCTTATGTACCTGGTTTTTTTTTTATTCTCTGTTACCAAATGAGATCCTTTTTTTAAATGCAGACTCTTTACGTTGTTTTACATCTCATTTTTCTTGTTTTTCAAATCATGTTGATTTTAATTTTTATTTCCTTATTCCTTTATATGCAGAGATAGAAATATAGATATTTCAAAAGGGAGAAGGGAAGTAGAGAGAGAGAGAGAAAGAGAGGGAAGGACAGAGTGAGTGCTGTTAACATGACCTGGACATTATTTTGACTTCTTTTTAAGTATTACCAATCACATGTATACATTTCCACAGGAATTGAGCTTGTAGGACCGACTAAACGTTCGTTTACAGGAATGGTTGTGGAGTTCTTCTGGGCTGGGGGTATACTTCTAGCTCTCCCCATCGCTTATATCAGTAGAAATTGGCGTTACACACAGCTGACCATCTGTCTTTTAACAGTTCCGCTCTTCGCATTGTGGTGGTAAGACTTTTTTTGGTTGTAAAAAGTTTTTCAAAAAATCTTATGTATTGTGTGATCTCAAAGGTATCAGCTGTGAGATGGGATCTGATCTCACCACCAAATGCTTGAACCGGGGCTTGAGCCAGTGTCTTTGACCTTGTGCTTGCTTGAACCCATGACTACAAAAAATAGTTTGCAAGCTGCTTATTTGTTTTGTTCGTTGAATGAATCATCATTTTCGTTTTGAAAGAATGAGGAGGAGGAGGAGGCAAAGAAAAAGAAGAAAGACGAGGTGGAGGGGAAGAAGAGGAAGAGAACTCTCCATTGGTAACTAATTTATCAATTTCAGACTCTTCCTCTGCATGTCTGTTACTTTTTGCCTTTAAGATCGTACACAATTAGCAAATTGGATGGAATGAGGAATTTCACATACACATACATTCCTCATTGGATTTTAACCTCACATGAATTAAATATCTACTGTAAATGCAAACCTTTAGGCACAGAATATACCTTTGATAGTCCAATTTAAAATGAAAACAAAAAAAACAAAAAAAACTTATTCTGGATTTGACTGTTTCATCTTCTACTCTTTTCTGGTACTTCTTTTCTTCTGGTCAATTGAAGTACACTTAGATATCAGATCAAAAGCTCCAGAATTCAAATCTTTACTGGATCAGTTGCGACGTTTTGTCCATGACAAATACTTTTTACACATATTTATTCATTTAAAAAAAGATGCAGACTCTAAAAGTGAAAAAAAAAATTGTCCAAATGTCGGACTAACAATTTGCATATCACAGCTGACTGAAAAACTTTTGAATAGTGCTTTAAACAAGTTAATAGAAAAGGTTTCTCAAAGACCGTTGTTTATTGATTTTTACTTTCGGTTACAGCTTTGATTTTCATTATATCTCTCCCCTATTCTATGAAAAATTCTTACAATCCATGTCTGTCTCCTTTTCCTTCCATTGTCAACTCATAACATAATTCTCCTTAGATCCATTTTCTCTCACCTTTATAGGTTAATTCCAGAGTCTCCTCGTTGGCTGCTCAATAAGCGTCGCTACACCGAAGCAAGGCAGGTCTTGGAAAAAATATGTCACTCAAACAGGACAAAACTACCACAGGACTTTCTTGATGCAGATATAGCCTCTGATGGCCCACAGGAAGGATTATCCAGACTTTGTTCCAAAAGAAATCTCATATGTCGCACAGGGGTGATATTCTTTAACTGGTGATTTTTTCCATAATTGCTTTAGACATCTTTTTGACCGTCGTTGTATAGCTTATGGCACAAAATTGTTAGGCATAAAGTATGAAGGAAGAAGGCAAGAGAGAAAAGAGATAGATGGAGAGCGGCAGAAAAAGAGGAGCAGACAGATGAAAAAATTTCAGACAAATACAAAAACAGAGAGAGATTGGTATCAATAAACTAGGT
This sequence comes from Elysia crispata, assembly GCA_033675545.1. Lineage (NCBI taxonomy): Eukaryota > Metazoa > Mollusca > Gastropoda > Plakobranchidae > Elysia > Elysia crispata. The sequence goes on from JAWDGP010004193.1 coordinate 361,691, forward strand.
GAGGAGAGAGGAGGGCAGGGAAACAGATAGGTGGACCTGCAGACAGATGAAAGCATAAAAAGAGACAGATTGTTATCGATTAGGTGAGGAGAGAGGAGGGCAGGGAAACAGATAGGTGGACCTGCAGACAGATGAAAGCATAAAAAGAGACAGATTGGTATCAATAAACTAGGTGAGGAGAGAGGAGGGCAGGGAAACAGATAGGTGGACCTGAGACAGATGAAAGCATAAAAAGAGACAGATTCCTAGCAAGAAACTTGGATAGAGTTCGTGGGGGAAAAAGAGAGAGAAAGAGAGGGAGGTAGAGAGAGAGAGAGGGGGAAGGGGGGGGGGGGGGGGAACGAGAGAAAAGAAAGAATTTTTACAAGGGCTGAATAGAACCACTAACAAGAATTTTTTAATTCTGTAGATTTTTGTCAATACTGACCGTTCTCTATTTGCATGACAAAATGGGCTTCTTTGCATGAAAATCTTATATCCATCAATAACCATCATTATAATCTATTGGTTACATCATTTTGGTCAACCATTAAATTTTGTGCGGTAAAGTCAACAAAAATGTATACTGCAAGTCAAGTTTGAAGTGGGAATAGAATATGGTTGCATACTTTTTCAAATTGTATCAGTAAACACCTTGATTCATTCAAGGTGGATTTCATCCCAGCTTAAAGTCTGTGTTAAACAAATCATGAAATGGCTTACCTGGAATCTTATTTCTGCATGTTTTTATAGGCTTGCTGTGAATCTACTGTACTATGGTTTGAGCCTTAGCACAGACAACTTGAGTGGTTCTACCTACATAAACTATCTTTTGGGCGTTGTTCTGGAGATTCTCGCCTACATCCTCACCTTCCTCCTCGTGGACAAGACTGGCAGGCGACGCTTCCACTTTATCTGTATGCTGGTCAGTGGCATTGCCTGCCTGGCCACTGTGCTGCCTACAAGAATTGGTGGCAAAGGTTAATTTTAATTACAAGAATTAGATATATTGGTAGAAGTTAGAAATGCGTGTTTTACCAATCACCCTAAATATAATGGGAATGAAAAAAATGATAAAAAATGGTAAGGTAAGAGACTCAAGCTAATAATTTCTGAACTTGAAAAGAGCTGCAGAAAACTAAAGGGTCTGACACAAAATGTACGAATCGCCGGTGGTCCCCGAATTGTCTTTTGTGCTTTAGATGTAAGGCAAATGCAAAGAAAATGCTAGTGGAAATTCAATCTCTTACAATGCCTGAAGCTAAGGACATAACATGATTAATCCTGCACTACCTGTCAGTCATATCATAGTACCTTCAACAGTTAAGTGTTTCATCTTTTTCCGTGATACTCTTAAGTGAGAACTCATACTGCATGCTTTTAGAATCTGTTTAATGCTGACAAGCATCTTGTACAGATAATTATAAGATTATTTTATTCGCATTAATATTTCTCACTTAATCTTAAATCCCACATAGTGTTCTTTACTTCATGTCATTAGATCTATTTTCACCAATTAAAATTTCTTTGATTTTTATTTTCATTTATTTTTTTAAATGTGCTCATAGATTTTTTTTTCCCTCAGATATAATTTTCTTCCAGAGAAATTCTTCCTTTCAAAATTTGTTTATGCATTAAATAGGCATACAGGGTAACATTCAGGTACCACTGTAGCTGAAAACTCGTTTTGAGTTTTCTAGTAGATTCTTAACGATTTAAAGCTCAATTGAGATTATAGAGGCCAAAAAATTTTGTGGACGACCTGTATCATTTAAACATTTGGTTGATTAGGACAACCATTCTTTAAAAAATACCTCAAGATGCAAAACTTAATTCACATGAATATGTTTATGTGCCGTACAAGGCAAATTTATCCATTGGCTTTATTGCTTTATTTATGAAGGATTTTGTCTCTTTATCTCCAGAATATCAGTGGCTTGTCACTGGCTTTGCTCTCACAGGCCGTATGTTCTCATCTGGTGCTTATGCTATCCTCTATCTTATGTCTGCTGAGCTTTTTCCGACTGTGGTGCGGAACTCTGCCATTGGAACTTGTAACGTCTTCGAGAGCCTTGGAGGAATAATCTCTCCTTACATAGCTGATCTGGTATGGCTTTGTTTGTACAAATGTCATTGCATTTGTGTTGTACATGATGCATGTTTAATTTTAGTCTTTTATTTTACACAAAATATACATTGTTTTGAGAATCATACTGTATATATCTGAGGAAGTACTCTTATTGGTCTTTATGGTGTAGCAATCATGGTGATTTCTATAATTTGAGACTTGAATTTTGAGTTGCTTGAAAATAACGATTTTGGCACAAGTAATCGAGAAGAGGCAGCTTCATCATCAAGAACCTATTAGTGTCAATTTTTTTATTAGTTCTGATAGGAAGTTGTTGCAATAATAGAACTTAGTTCTGTGATCATGATTTTGAATCCAAGATTAGTTACCTCACACTGAACATATCATATAGTCTCAAAATCAAGGTGAGTCAACAGGGCATAGCTTTATGCCCTAATTGACCAATTTCAGCCAATCATGATGCAGCCCAATTGCCAACTAAATTCTGTGTCCCTTAGCCAAGTCAATTTTTTTACTTCATCACCAAAAGTTTGGTTCCCCAGAGATAAAGGGCAGTTTGGCAACAAAAATTTAGCACAAGACCAAACAAAACACAAAAGGTGCCTGTGCATTCAACCATAAAACTGCAGAAGAGGAACATGATACACTGGCGAATTTCCCAGAAGCAGAAAGTACACCAGTCTGGAAATAACACTATTCAAAGCCTTTGATGAGGTTTCAAGCTCATTGTGACAACAATTTAATGCAGAAAACTTACTGCCCTGTCCCAGAAAATATACGCTCTAAATGAGGATCCCCAAATGTTGAAGAGAGCACTGAGTCTTTCATACCTTCCCAATGACATTCATGCATTCTAGCCAGCCAAGCGTTTTTTGGCACTTAAAAACTTCTCGCTAAGCTAATTGTGCAGGCATTTATAATATTACACACAAATTTGATCAAGAATCTCCAGCTAACAAAATTGATTACCTAAATGGCAAATCAAAATTTAATCTAGATAATCAATTTTGTTATTATCATTATTAAGCTCCCTTTGTCGAGCACTGTCACAAAATGCTAGAATAACCGTCAAAAACTTAGAAAAATTGTCCTACCTAGTTATGCGGTCCACGACATATATATGTTCTATCCTTGACTGCTCCCTGCTTTATATCTAATTTTTTTTTTATTATTTAAGCAATTTTTTACACTCAAAAGTAGATGCAGTTGACATTTTATTGTAATAATCTATTTACTAAGGCATTTCATATAAAAAAAATCTTTTGAATTATGATTTGTGTCACGGTTAAATTCAATTGTATATTCATGAATTGTTTCAAAGGAACAGGAACGTTTTCATGATCTGAAATGTGTGGTGAATGGGGAGTGCTTTTACTCATGATATTATGATTTCAACAATACTGTGTCTCATATAATATGGTTATGGAGTCGGAAATACACCAAGTTTTGATTTTGTTTTACATGAAATGACCATATTTTCATAATATTTTGGGATTAGCATAAGTTTCATCTTTATTAAGTCCACACTTCCTGAAGTGGACTTCTTTTATTGCCAAGGCGAGTTTCAAAGTCGACTTTAAGTGGTAAATCATTTTGTAGTGACAGATTCAAAGGTACACATAATCAAGCAGTAAGTGGTGTTGATGATGTGATGTAATTTACCTATGATAGGAAGTGATGAGTAGACTTGCTCAGTTCTTGTTAAGGCTTAAAGTTAAAATGGTTCAAGTCATCTTACTCTAGCTTGATCTCTGTTCTGTCATGTCTTGAGAAATGACTCCTCAAAAAAGGTTGAATGTGGTAGAAAAACATTTTTTCTGGCTCGCATCATAAAGTTCATGCCAAGTTCATTGAGTACTTAACTGATAAAGCACCTTTGATCTAGCTTTGGAGCATTTGAGGCTGGAGCCAGCCAGTCCAAAGGGGTTATTATCGAGCCTAGAATCTTCATTATTAAGTCAAGGTTAGAGCGTGTGCATGGAAATGAAGGTGAATACTGATTTCATATTTTTCCATCTGTTTGAAGATCATCATAAACACTCATTATATAAATATATACCTGGGAACAAACAAAAAGTGCCAAGAGCCGCACTGTCTTGTGGGGCTGCCCATAAATACCTTTATGATAAAAGGTAATAAAAGAATGTATAAATAGATTGGAATTTTGCAAAACTAGCTAGTTATTCTTATTCAGATTTCGTTAAATTGCTCTTTATCCATTTGAAACTGATTTATGCAGCTCTGTTGTTTAAAGGAAATTTGTACAGTCAAGACTCGTAGCAGTCACCTTGTCTTAATCAATTTGTTAAAGAGACAGAGTCAGAAAAAAGCTGTGGAATGTACATTGGTCTTTTTAACACTATATTAAAGATGATGTTTGCTTACACTAGTCACATTATACAGTGCAATTAAACTGTATATCCTGACAAGGTAGGTCTTTTTTTTGTTGTTGTTTTTTTTTACCCAAGCTATTTTAGACACAGAGTTGAGCAGCGAGATGTCGGTGGGACTTACACCAAGACTTAAGTCATTTTCGTTTCAGATCCATTTAGTAGTGAGTGAGCTTATTTATATTAATCATTTGATTAAATATCCTTCTATTGAATGCAAATATGTGAGGCCTCTTATTTTTATTTTCTTTATTAAGCAGTTCTGTTTTGTTTTGGTTTTTTCATACAGGGCCTAATAGTTGGTGGACCATTCTCTCAGTCCCTTCCTATGTTTGTATTTGGGAGTGTGAGTCTCGTTGCTGGTGGACTTTCACTGACTCTTCCTGAAACACTTGGTCAACCTATGCCAGAGACTATTCAAGATACAATTGATTTAAACAAGTGAGTGGCAGTCTCTTTTTATAGAAAGAATACATAGCACATTTCAAAAAAGTTTTAAAATCAAATTGAAACAAATTAAAAAATTGCAAACACTTTAACCCCTGAAAAAGATGGTATGAATTCATACATAGCACATTTCAAAAAAGTTTTAAAATCAAATTGAAACAAATTAAAAATTGCAAACACTTTAATCCCTGAAAAAGATGGTATGAATTCAATAACAATTTAAAACACTATGATGACAAAGTTTGGTTACAGATGTGGCATATTTAAAGAAGTATCACATAGGCACGTCTGATTGATGCAATTGTGGGTTATTGAGGCCCAAGTGATCCTTATCAAACTAATGGCCAAGAAATCCCATCTAGTCATATATTGTGAGATTTAATAATCTGGAAATATTTGCTGTGGGCATGACAATGAAATTAGTTGGATGTCATGGGATTTCTAGTCTTGCTGTCAAGGTAGATGAGATAAAAGTGAAAGTGGTGTTAGACATTGCCACATAGAAAGACACCTTAATACTTCTCTTAGATTTTCAAAATATAATCATTTAAGTGTGTCAGCAATAAATGCCCTCAGATAATATTTTACATAATTGAGTAGATATATATTCATTTCAATTTTCCAACTACCTTCAATATTACGGTATTTAGTTTTCTCCAAAAGCCATCCCATGCAATCAGGAGCAAAGCAAGAGGATCCCTCTTGCCCCGATAACCACTTTTCACATTCAAGTGTTTACCAACTACTCTCATGATAGCTCTTTTTAAAGTCGAAGAAATGTTTAATTTTTATCAATCAGAGACACTCTGGTTGGAATTTTACTCTTAAACTTTTCCCTGGGATAGATCTTAAGTTTATAAATTTGACTTGAAGGGAAATATGTCTAAAACAAAGCATAGAGTTCAAGTGTCAAAGCATCTGGCTTTTAAAATGAGTTACATGATTAGAATATTGCAAGTATAATTATGATCTTCAAAGAACATCTACATATAAGTATATATATATATATATATATATATATATATATATATATATATATATATATATTTATATAGCTTGCAATTTAATTTTGAAGTATAAAAAATTGCTTAAATTGAATGTTGAAGTAAGTAAATGGTTCAGACTTAAAGCAGAAGAAAATACAGGTTTGCAAGTGTAAGAAAGTATATAGGTAGGGCCTATAGAGCTAAGTCCAATGATTTCAATCATTTTTCAAACTATGGTGTTAGAAACTCTCTTGCATTGCTGGACATAAGCAAACAAAACAAGCTGTATGGGTGAGCAAGAAATAAGGCCTTAAAACTCCTAGATAGATGTTTTTGAGTGGAAGATGGAAACACTTCCGAAATGTTGACATATAGAAAAGATTAATTACATCTATATGCATGTATATATATATATATATATATATATATATATTAATATACACACACACACAAACAGGTTCTTGCCTTTCTACAACTCAGCCCTTTAGTTTCAACATTCAGTTACTTGGAGAGTGATTGGAGCTGAATACTGTCTTCATTCTCTTCATGTTTTTTCATAACCGTACACCACAGCATGGTCTAGTTTTATGAACATAATAGCAAAAACATGAATAGTGTGTAGTCTTTTTCCTAAAAGTGTGTAGTTAACTTGATTTATTGCACTCTATGGCCTATCTGATCATTGTTATCATTATATATAGTATGAAATAAATATCATTATCTCTTTAGTCTTCTTTTTCCCATTAAGCAAAAATAGATAAGGATGAGACGACAAATAGTCTGATCTTTCTAGGATTGCATTTTATTTTTAATCTAATTAAATTGAGTTATGTAAATGAACATAGTGGAGAAATTATAAATCCTAGTTTCCAGTTTAATTGTTCACTGTAAAGCAGTGTATCATACTTTGACTATGCTTTAAATTTGTAACTTTTGTAAATTGACATGCATAGTCGTGAGTGTTCTGTTGGAATTCAGATTTTTATACGATGTACAATTTTAGTCTTGTTTTTTAGCCAGACGAATTGTTTATTTATATGCTTTTCTATTTTTTTAATTTACTTCTCAGACGAAAAAAATCTCTATCTCCTTCAAACGGATTTGTGGCACCCATGCTCGACTGCAACTCTCAAACACCACTCTCATCGTCACAAGTGTGACACAGATTTTGTTGATGATCCTCTCTTTTGCTGGCTTTCATCTTGGTTGTTATTATTATTGCTTTACTGCAATGACCCTTAGTTCACCATCATGAGCTATAACCATCTTCTTCAACATAAAATATCATCATCATCATCATTATTATTATTAACATTATCAATCTATCATGATCAATGAAGGCGTTGCCATTTTCATTATCAAATTTTAATCTGTTAAAAGGTAGTCCTTATTGTAATCGTTACTATTGTTCAAGTGATGCCCATTAAGTTGTTACTTTTTTTTTTTTTTTGGTTTTGTTGTTTGTTTTTTTTTCTATTGGTATATTTATTTTTATAATATTATTTGAACACTCTTTTCATTATAATCATTAAGGATCCATGCCTTGAAAATTTTACCTTTCATTGTTGAGTCATCAGTTCTCATACTTTTATGATGTTAATAATTTATTTGTGGATAATGATCTTTTTCACAATTATATGATCTCTGGATAAACTTTTTATTTGTGTATTGTTTGGTAAAATTAAAAATCACTTTCTTTCTGTCAAAAAAGGCATACATATATTAGCAGTTAAAGCAATGCTGTTTTTTCACAGTCATTAGTATTCTTTAAAGAATTGTTGATCTGATTTATGATATCATACTTATTTGTATGAATTGTATTAAGTTATGCTGCACATGATATTTGCTTTTTTCTATTAATAATTTGTTTTATTTTTAATTATTTTTTGATGTGAAAAGTGAGGTAGAAAATATTTCTTAATTAATTCAACAGAGAAGACCAAAGCACAAAGGAGAAAACAAGCAAAAATCAGATTTTGGCACATTCTTATGTTATTTTGTATTTTACTTTTCTGCAGATTTTTTTTTCTTGGCATTTTTTGCTGATATTACTATGTTGAAGTTCTTTTCATTAATAATTAGTCTTTTCCTTTAGACCTAGACCCCAGTTTAAGAGTAACTGAAGTTTGCACTCCTTAATAAGAGAGGGTAGAGTGAAGAAAAGGTTAGGTTTTACATACATGGACTGTGTCGGTAAGTGTGCTTTCTTTTTAATGCAACATGTCCAATTTGAGATTGAAGTCACACTTAAATTGTCCTTTATACATAATATATGGGAGAGGGTTGTTTTTTTCTTCTTCTTCTCTCACACATCAATACAGTCTGTATGGAATGTCGAAAAGAAATATCTGCTATTGTTAGTTAATAAAGTAAAACTGTTGAGCCATATTTCCTAACATTTGACACAACTCTTTATGCGCTCTGTAGATTGTTGATGTTCAATGCTATATACACATTGTTTACTCTTCTTTCTGAAAAGAAGTTTCAAAATTGCAGCCCTATAAATATCATAAATGTTGGTCCAAAGCTATTAGCAGAAACAGAATTTCTTGTTTTAGATGAGAGTCCAGGAATCATTGAAACATTGAGATTTGATCAAGCTTTAAAACTTTTGAAATGTGAAAAAAAATGGGTGAAATTTTCAGAAAAGAGAAAGTGAAAGGCAGAATTCTGTGTCCCCGGAAAAAAAAATTTAGAGCATAAAGTAGTTAATAACAATTGCTTTTTGGGACATTTAATACAAGCAATACCTGGTTTTCTAATGAGATTGACTACCAATAATTATGAACATTATGATCTGACAATGAAAGCAGTACGATATGTACTCAAACTAGGTAATAGAATTAAAGAAAATTTTTATCCACCAAGACAACTGTAATTTTTTTATATAAGGGAGACAATTGCTTCATTTTGGATAATCGATGATACACTCTAAAATTGTCAAATTTTCACCTTTTTGCAAGAGTAAGAGGAGTATGTTGGCTGATATATATGAAGATTGCGCACATTTTTGAATAACTCAAATTCGGCATTGTTGGTCTTTGCAAATCTTACATAGTCAAATATAGTCATAATAGGCAAAAATAATCATATCAAAATCTTGACAGTGTTCTTAAAAAGAGTTAATTTTTTTGTTGAAAACAAAAATGAACACTTGGGGCTGATGCAATCGTTTGATTCTATCTTTGCATAATTGTTCATCTTTTGAGCTTATCCCTATAGATTGCACTACAGTTTTTTTTAAATGATAGAAATTTGTAGATGTGTCAGATGTGGGTGCTGCTATTTGGCTACTTTTTGCCAATACATCCTTGATCTTACTAATTGAAAAGATAGCAATTAAACCAAACGAGACTAATATATTCATTGCCCAGAGATAAAAATTTATGTGGATATTATGATATGATTTTGATACAAATAACAGGATATTGATCATTGCTGTAAAATTTATTGAAATCGGTGACATGGAATGAAACAAACTTCTTGAAGGGTAGTAATACTGTAGTGAAATTTCATCAGAACTTTTAGTATATACCTCCTGATGAAATTAATTTTTTGTTTTGGATTGAGATCAAGAAACGACTTGTTTTTCTTATTTCAATATATATGAGGAAAACGTCCATGTTATATATCTTTACCAAACATGTAATGTCTTGTTGTACTGGATTCATTCATAGCGTAGCAAACGTTTAACCTAAATTCCGATCTGATGGCTTTTTGTGAAGGCTTGATCGATTCCTATGAAGGTTGCATAACTATAATGCTTGCACTGAATTTTAGGGGAGGTCTGAAATTCTGTGTAAATACTTTTACGGTTTGTTTTTTCTTTTTCACTTTTTTTGACAGTGTTAGAAAATGACAAAGTTCATGATAGCAAGGAATATATACATTGTACATATATAAACTGAAATATAATTTGCTCTGTTTTTTACTTTGTCATACCTATGGTGTTAATTGGTTAGCTTCCAAATATGAAGTAAAAATATTGCTGTGTATTCACACCATAGTGATTTGTTGACAGTTAGAAAATGTATGTATGGATGTAGTTTTGGTATTTTTAAGGCTTTTGGAAGTCTCTTGTTTCTAATAAAATGTTGAATAACATTGCGTTCATTGTTCGGCTTTGTTTTCTTTTAGATCTCATTGCTGTTCAAGTCTTGCCAACTTTAAAAACAGATAAAATCAAGATTGAATCAAAACAGTAGTAGTGATAACAGAAACAACAATTTATAATAATAAAAAAAACATCAAGAACAATAATATTTATATTAATAATAATAATAATAATAATCATAATAATGATGATGATGATGATGATTGTTATGATGAAGATACAAGTGTAAATATGACGTAAGTCCACTGTAAAATTCAGTGAATACTTTATTTGTAGACAATAAATAATTCCCCTGAAGGATACAGGTAATGAATCCCATCAAGGTTATAAATAGAAATTGATGGGGAAGCTTTCAAGTAGATGAAGAATAAAGAGCAAAGCAGAATCAGTAATGACTCTTCGACTGGGGACTAGTCTAGAGGACTATTTATACTCTCTCTCTCTCTCTCTCTCTCTCTCTCTCTCTCTCTCTCTCTCTCTCTCTCTCTCTCTCTCTCTCTCAGGGGTGAAATATCATATACAGTGTGGAGCTCAAAGCTACCAAAGAGCTATTTCTGTAATTGGTCTCCTCTCACAAAATTGTCTGTTGTCCTTAAGAGTTAAAGGTGCCCTCACTAAGATTTTGTTTCAACTTTTTCATGACGACCATCGAGTACTCTCTCACTCAGATTGATTGCTCTATTCCCAAACAAACAAATTAGTTACAAGTGTTAAGTATTCCCAAACAAACAAATTAGTTACAAGTGTTAAGTATTCAGATTAGAATTCACCTGAGTATCTGGTTCAATAGATTATGATTAAAATACGATCTATAAGATATTTATGTATAGATGATCAATGACGTATGTCAGCATGACATCGACCATCACCCCGTAAACAAATTAATTATCACGAGAGTGGGGGTTCATTTTGTTAATAATAATAGGCATACATGATACAATAATATGCAGAAAACAGGTTTCAGATCTTGTAGGCTTAATAAGGTTGGTGTAAATATAATACGTTAGGTCATGTTTGAATATCATAATCATAGTTCTGTTTTGTGGCATACAAATGATATGAATTATATGAAAATTATCTTTTTTTTTCTCTTATTACGTTAAACCCAGTTTTACATAATCTTTTTTAGTGAAAAATAAATGTTTCGTTACGGGTAATTTAGACAAAACATTCATTATCACTTGTACAATCTTTCATACGTGTGATACTTCTGTAAAATAAATTAGCTCAGCTTTCACGTCCATTCTTTCTATATCATTGATATATTTGAAACATATTTATATTTTAATTATCAATAGTCAGAGATTCTAGATTAATAGTATCGTTGTTGCCGTTAAATTAGTAAATGCGACTCAGTACATCACTCACGACGTTGTTCAAGCCATTTATGTGTTGTACCGTAAAGGATAAGCTCTGGCTTTTATTCTTATTCAAGAACGATAATGGTTGGTGATCAGTTTGAATATAAAAGGGTCGCATGAGGAGATAGGCCTATTTTGAAAATTTATGAAGCGCAACAACTATGCCCAGAGTTTCTTTCTCTATGATCGCATAATTTATCTCTAGTTCTGTCTAGCAGACGTCTTGCCGCGTAAAAACAAGAGTATGGTTCCTAATGTTTTGTTTGAGGCGTTGGGCTGTACAACAAAAATGGTTAGACAAATCGGACAAGTAGAGTATCGGCTCTGGTATAAGGGCTTTCTTAAAATTGACTCACCCTATCTGCCAGTATCTGGCATTCTCGAGTCCATTGCATTTTGTTCGGACTGCTCTTCTTGGTGAGATCTACGGTACCAACGGTTGAGCGAGGGAACTAAAGTTTTTGACAAATCGTCTGCAATAATTCACCAGTCCTAGTATGGAGCGAATCTCCTTTTTTTTAAGGCGCCTTGAGGTTTATCTATTCAGTTTTTGCAGAGTTGGGTTTATATGACTTGCACTGATGATATGCCCGAGAAAGTCCATGTTTGTGTATCCTACTCATGTTTTTTGACTGTAAATTCTGTGGTTCGCTATGTTTCTAATACCTTTTTGATATGTTGCATATGTTCTTTCCATGTGTTGCTGAAGATGAGGATATTCAAAACTACGCAGTCAAATTCACCGAGTATGTCTAACATGGGTTTTTGAAACGTGCAGGCGGCTGTAGATGGGCCAAATGGCATGTAATTGAATTCCATGTCCTCTCGACGTTTGAAATGCTGTGTACGCTTTGCAATCTTCTGATAGCGGTATTTGCCAATGAAGTTTTGTTAAGGTGCATTAATTTGGTGAAGTATCGAGCTCCGTTCAATGTTGGCACTATTTCTTCCGAAGTCGAGATAGGTTCTGCATCGAAAAGTGTGATGCGATTTAGTTGCATAAAACCGATGCACAATCTTGTTGTAATATCGTTTTTCATTGCTACTGTGATCGGAGAAGCGTATATGGACGATGATCGTCTTATGATACCTGAAGTGAGCATTTTGTTAATCTCAGTATGAACAGCACCAGTAGCATGAATGGGCGCTGGGTAGTGTTTGATTCTGAACGGTATGTCATCCACTAATCGTATACTGTGTTCGATGCGTTGAGTCCTGCCCGGCAAGTCATTTAATGTGATCACTTTCTTGTTCAATGCTAAAGGCATGCTTGTCCAATTTACCCAGAGAATCGAGATTGATTATGGAGTCAAAAGTCCGTTCCGACCGACTGACTTTGTCTACGGGCGTCTTGACTGTTTATTGTTTCCTCAGCTGTCTTTTGTGTTCGCTTTACGACGTTTGCAACTTTGCGTTCTCGAGTATCATATGACTCGACTTCGTGTCGTCCTACACTACTTTCTTTCCAAGTAGAGTCGTTGACTCCGACGATGTTTCCGAGGATTACATCTGCGACTGGTGATGATAAGACTATTGCCACAAATTTGAATTTGAAAAATTAAGTATCGATTTGTGCGTGAACTGTTGGAAGTGTGCATTCCGTACTGTCGAATATAACTCATGTTGCTGTTTCGTGCGTAAAGTCTTCTTATTTGATTAAACTGGTCTTTATGCCCACCGTCGAGCATCCTGTATCTCGTAGTACAGAATATATTACGCTATTTAAGCTGCCAGGAAATAATTATATTTAGGCGTGCAGACTTCGTAACAACAGGATGCGACATCATTACGGATGAAGATGAAGCGTACTCACAGTTTGCAGATTATTTTGTAGTCACTGGCGTCGTAACCTCTGCACGATCGACTGCCTCTAGGGAATCCGCGTCGTGAATTACACCTGCGTGACGCTGTCCCGCGATTGCCTCGGTACTCTCTCTGGTATGTGGGTTGGTGCCACTCCTGCATATAGTGCAGTACAGGATGTCTAACCAAATCTAAGAGGTCCACATGATTGAGCGCGAGGGCCGTCCACACGTTGATGTTGCTACTAACCTCTCCTATTTTGCCTTCTATCCTGTTCATTATGTTTGTTTTGTTTGCTTCTTCCCATCTTGCTGGCGCCGACATTGACAAAAATTGGTTGTTACTATTTCTCTCTCTCTCTCTCTCTCTCTCTCTCTCTCTCTCTCTCTCTCTATCTCTCTCTCTCTCTCTCTCTCTCTCTCTCTCTCTCTCTCTCTCTCTCTCTCTCTCTCTCTATCTGTCTATCTATCTATCTACCTGTGTGTGTATATATATATATATAAAAGAAGTCATATATATATATTTATATATATATATATATATATATATATATATATATATATATCACGCCGCGGTAAAACTCCGTGGCAATTCCTTCAAAATGAAAGTAAAATTCTACAGACAGTAGAAAAACAATATTCGAGGTGGCATTTTTGATAATCAATGAAATTGTAATTCCCCCACAACCAACATTCATAAAATTATATAAAAACTCAACTTACGAGGGCAGGCTGATAATTAAGTTCCGTTTAATCATAACTTTTTAATCTTTCACAGCATATACATAAACAATACGTCAAACGAAAGCTTAATATCTCAGCTACATACTTAGCACTCTATTTTTCGATGTAGTCACCGTCGCGATCAACACACTGCCTCCAACGTTTCACTAGTTGGCTCACGCCGTCAGCGAAGAATTCAGACGGCTGTCCACGGCACCATCTGCGAACATCTGCGATAACTTCCTCATCATTGTCATAGTGATGGCCTTTCAGGTACTTCTTGAGTTGAGGAAACAAATAATAGTCAGAGGGGGCAAGATCGGGGCTGTATGCAGGGTGAGGTAGGGTCGTAAGTTCCAGCTGCCTTAAGGCGTCCTGAGTTTGGCGACTGGTGTGCGGGCGCGCATTGTCGTGTTGCAGGATTGAGTCCTTGTCACGCCGAATACGTCTGAGTCGGAGTTTGAGAGCTCGGAGTGTTGAAATATATCGCTCAGAGTTCACAGTTTGCCCTTGCTCCAGAAATTCCATGTGGACCACTCCCTCCATGTCCCAGAAAACGGTGAACAAGACCTTTCTTGCAGAGGCAACAACCTTGAACTTCCTTGGACTTGGAGAAGTTTTGTGCCTATACTCCATCGATTGGGCTTTACATTCTGGATCGTAGTGGTGGACCCAGGATTCGTCTCCAGTCACAATGCGTTGCAGAAATGCTTCTCCTTCTGCATTGTAACGCTCTAAGAGTTGAGTACACATGTCCTTTCTCTGCGCTTTCATCTCTACAGTGAGCTGTCTTGGGACCCAACGGGCAGAGACTTTTCGGTAACCCAGTACAGTTGTGGCGATATGGTGCACTCGTTCTTTCGAAATGCCTACTTCATCTGCAATTTCCTTTTGTTTGACCCTTCGATTAGCTCTAATCATGCAGTCAACTTTCTCTCGATGAGCCGTGTCCGATGCGGAAAGGGGCCTACCCGAACGCTTTCGATCACGCAGAATTGTCTCTCTGGGGTCTTCCCCTTTAAAAATTCTCACCCATTTGCGAACTGCACAGTCTGAAATGCACATTTCACCATAAACTGTCTTCATTCTTGCATGAATGTTTGCAGCAGAACATCCCTCAGCTGCCAAAAACTCGATAACAGAGCGCTGTTTGATGAGAAGGTCATTGGAAGTCGCCATTGCCTCATAAACATGGCTACCACATCATGTGTTGCGCGTCACTGCATTATGAGCACGAATGACGTCACACAAACTTGTTATAGTTAAGTCTAGAAAAATGGTTCGAGAGCATATGTATGAAATTTTAGGTCGATGTGACGAAAATTGACCTAGTTATTAGCAAACGGAACTTAATTATCAGCCTGCCCTCGTAGTTTTCTAATTTTCAGCATCGCAGCTTTAGGGAGAAATGCAAGAATACAAGAGAAAAATTAAACAATCGCAATTTCAAAATAAACATCAGAAATTTGATAATTAGCATCTACATTGAAAAATGCTGAAAAATGAAATTTGAAAGTCTCCAAAAACCCCATTACAAACTCCAATTCTCGAACTCCCAACCCCGGCGTCGGATCCTTTTTTTTTTTTTTTTTTTTTTTTGGGGGGGGGGGGGGGGGGTTCCATAACAGCACTCCCACCATCCAAAAAAAAACAACAAAAAAACTTCGTGACCAAGGGGCAAAAATAATAAAGATCAAAGTTAAAAGAAATGTCTGGTATTGTCAAAACTACATTTCATAATAATTAATACATTTTAACAATTACCATCGCCACGACCTCAACTTTACTATTAAAATTACTACACCATCCCTATTAAATACTTCTACAACATCAACAATAAATACTACTGTTACTAGGTCCATTACTACTACTACTAGTACTGCTGCTGCTGCTGCTACTGCTACTACTACTACTACTACTACTAGTACTGCTGCTGCTGCTGCTGCTGCTGCTACTACTACTACTACTACTACTACTACTACTACTACTACTACTACTACTACTACTACTACTACTACTACTACTACTACTACTACTACTACTACTACTACTTCTACTGTTACTTTTACTACTACTACTACTACTACTACTACTACTTATAATAATTCTGCTGCTGTTTTGACAGTGGCAATATCTTGAAAATGAATCTCACCTTGTTAGTCTGTAGTTCTGAATATTAAAAATAATTTTATTCTTGGTGCCAATAATTATAGTTTAGAATAGTCTTTCCCTATGCTCTTAGAAGTTCTTTCTCTACTGGGATAGCGATTTTGGACACTCTTTCTTGACATCTTCGTTTAAAGCCATATTTCTGGGGGGGGGGGTATTTCTTTGTGATATAAATAGGAGTTTAGCACCACAACAAAGACATTCAAACAAAGAAATCAACGTTTCGACCCATTTTATCCACTCAGTCATACACTTTTGGCATCAAGGAATGCTACTCTGTACCGACTCATAATGTGGAAAAAGACTAGAGTCCCTTTACGCAATCGGTAAAATTCGTAAAAAATCGGAATAAGAACGAGAATTTATAAGTAGGGCATCAGGCAGATCAGAGAATGACGTAGTGCAGTCTCTACACACTTGTCAACAGTGGACAGAAAAAGTGAAATTCTGTGATCCCCAGAGGATCAAGCCTATTTAGAGTCTGGATTTGGTGAGTTTTTATACTCCAGTCCATATTTAAAATAAAAGTGCTAGTTGCAAACATTCAGTTGGGCAGTATTTTGACAATAAAGTTCAATGTTATGGTTCTGTTTTTGTTTTGTTTACATCTTGCAAGGTCAGCGCCTGCGCAGAAACCCCAGTTATGAGTTTCTCAGCTGTTATGCGCACAGTTCCCCAATCTTACTCCAATTCTTAAACGGTTTGTGAGACAAAGTTATCAAACTCAAAATGATATTTCAATCTTATCATAGTGCTCTATTTCTACGCAAACTCGGGGTTGAGATAAAAGCTTCTAATTTCATTTGGCATGCAAAGACGAGTTAACTTTTCATCGTAATTTCATAATAAGTAGATTTTGATTCATCATGATCAATTTCCATATGGTGTGCTTCGTCAAAATGATCAAAACATTTTTCTACACCCAAAGTTAAACACAATATGGCGACCGTCGCGCAAGAAACACAAAGGACTGAGACTTCTGCCACTAATTAGCCGCTGCGAATTGGTAACTTGCCGAACTGTTGATTTTGCATGAAACGTCTCGGAAGCGCCATAAGCTAAAACCTCAAGATGTTAACGTAATTATGTGTATTTAACCTGGATACTTTGTACTTTTACCCTTCATCTTTGTGCAAGCGATTTCACATGAATAAAAATAGAAAAAGAAAGAAAGAAATCACCTGCATGGTTTCGCGCGTGGACTCGTCGGATAGTTGTAAGACAACAAAGTGAGGTCAGTTTTCACCAGTTCCAAGAGGCACCATCGAGCTTGCTGTTGATTATATACTGAGTGAATGTCTACTGCAGCAGTCACCATCAGCATCATGCCCGTTAGGCACCATGGGCCGTGTGGATTCAACACAAACTGGATCAGTAAGACCATTCTATTAGATTAGTCAAAATAGTTAGATTCTAGATCTAGATCTTATCTAGATCTATGCTAGGCTAAGCGTACATATCTAAGCATTTTGGAAAGTCTTCCTTTTGGTTTCCACAGTCCGGGGGAGGGGGTGGCAATACACTTATTACAACCATATTCCCAGGCTAGATTTAATTATTCATAAAGCCTTTTGGTAATAAAATAAGCTGCTAATCCCCCATCTTCCCGATTTTCATTACCAAGCTTTTCTGCAGTCTGGGTTTACCCTATTGTCCATGAAAATAAGAAAAGTGCAAGACCTGCTCTGGCTGGCAACAAAAGTTGCTCCAGCATAAAGTTTTCTTAAAATAAGGTAGGCCTAGCTGAGTTGAAGCAAATTTATGAATTAAAATTGAATACAGGTTATGCAGGGGACAAGTTTTTAGACACTCTTACACTAATATAAATGTGGGTCAACCAAAAGGAACTCTTGTCATTATTTTTCAAGATCTAGATTCTTAATCTCAAGATGTGGATAAGTATAGGTATAGATCCAGAGTTGTTTCCTTTTTTTTTTTCCAAGTTCTACTTCTAACCTCTTAAATTGTTGCTTTGTAAATTATGGGATTTGTTCCAGAGCCTCAGACTGGACTAGAATAGATTTACATCACTTTCATTTTAAAAAATATGAGCAATTGATTTTTAGATTATTTGGTTTCAAGAAAAATCCACATCCTTTTTACAGTGTTATATTATAATTGATAAATTGAGTTTTACTTTTAGCCGTTGGTGGAATTAAAGCTGAAAATGAATAATTCAGATCTTATCTAAACTGGTCCAACATTCTCCAAATCACACTGATTGTGTGGCTTTTTAATTTTAGGAAAATCAAATTTCTGAAATTATATGACGAGGAATTTCTCAAAGGAGCGCTTGGCTTTTATGGACTCTGATAAGTTGATTTTCTTTAATTATTGTAATTTTTCTTTTCTACCTTTGCACCTTGATGGATCTTTGGAATTTATCAAAATTGATTTTAATTTCCTGATGACATCAACTTATCAGTTGGCCTAGTTGACTGTAAATAGGATGTGATCAAGATGGAGAATGATATTCTTGTTTTCTTTTTTTTTAACCTTCAATTGAAATTATGACTTGTTCAGCGAAATCAAAATTTTTAGTGGAATCAGCATGTTTTTGAAACAATACCATTTTGTGGGCTTGTTAAAGTTGGGACAGTTTGTCGTAAGCGTAGCATGAAAAGCAGCTAGTCACAATGTTAACGGTTAGCACATTTTGCTCTTTAACATACTAGTCCAACTTTGTGGCTAGATGGCAATGCTTATCAAAACAGCCATCCTTTAATTTGATTGTTATGATGTTTAAATTGAATATTGATCATTCTTAAACAGTAAAAGCCTGCTAAAATCAACCTTTGCCTGCATTGAGATCCGCTTGTGCTCAATATACATAACCTGCTTTGTTTACATAAGATTAAAGATTTAGCAGTCCTGAAATATTTCTAACTCTTCTTTGCAAATTTAAGATAGAAATCATGAAGAGAAAATTTAGTTCGTCAACATTTTGTGCCCAGTAATTCTTGTTTCTTTAATATCAGGGCCTTTGATTTCAAGATTTTAATGTACCATCAGTTCCAATTCACACCCCACATTAAATAATATCTAGATTGTGAGCTCTAATAATATCACTGTGTGGCATTTTTATCGCTCTCTTGCATTTCAATATATCATAAGTCAAATTGAGGATTAAAGATATTCTATGTACTGCTGCTCCTTTTGCTTCTTTGTAGTCCTAATCTTTCTCCCGGTCTTCTTCTTTATAAGAAAATCTTCGAAAATGAAATTGAAGATAAAAAGCACAAATCAATGTTGATGCAGCAATAAAGCATTGCAGGTAACAATTTTTGTGTAACTTATGAAATGGAATTCAATATGAATCTTTTTTTTGTTGTTGTTGTTTAAATCTCCTTTAAAACGTTGCTGAAGAGATCGATAAGTTCCTTATTCAAAGACAGACACCTCATCAAAGATGTTTTAGGCCTTCAAATAGAAATAAGAGGGAACAGTTTCTAAAGGTTTTTGCTATTATCACTATCATTTAAAAAAGCAATAGTCTCAATTAAACTTTTGCATGATATTTAATAGATACCTGCTGTTTGGTTAGCTTTCCCAACTAAGAAACTCACCATGCGAAATATTTACTTGATGTTCACTATCGCTGTATGCTTAGTGAGGCAGGAAGAGGCTAGTGTGTCAAAAATTCACAGTCTGTGTTCCTCTTTAAAAAATTTGAGTCAGCATTTCTAAGTCCAAAGATACTTCTTTTTTTTTTTAAACATTTAAAAGGAACATCAAACAACCAATTTTCTATGTATTGATTCTAGCTCAACACAATTTAGCACAACTTGTTCATGAATAGCCCGTGGCGCGTCACATATTTTTAAATTCTTTTTTTTTATCTCCCTACTATAATTATTGAGAGTGAGAGAGACTTCAGGTGTGTTATGCAATTTATTACCACTACTTTAGACAAGTTGATCTGCTGCTGAGACACTAAAATAGGCTAAGACTAATAATGCAAAACTAATGCTGTCTTTGTTAAGAAGCTGTACTTCATAGATAATTTTTGCACAAGATCCAAATGGTGGGGTTCAGGTAACTAGAAAGATGTCCCAACTTTTGAGATTCAGTGCACCCTAGTAGCATTTAAACTCAGGTTTCAGCATGTCTTACAAGCAAACCAACTATTTTTATTCGGTGCTCCATGCAGGTGTCTCTAAAGTCTAATACCTCTTTTTTAAATTTTCGTAGTTCAAGTAATTTAAAAGGTTGTAAACAGTTTTTGAATCGGATCAACAATTTAAAGGCACTTAATGTATAAATGTTTAAACCACAGTTTTGGTTCCCAGATCATTTTACCACAGACAAATGCCCTTCTTTGAGGCCTAGAAAAAATTTAGAAATCTTTCAGATCCAACTAGGCGACGAGATGTTTGTTTTTTTTTAGATTAAGGTAAGTACAATTTGTCAGAGGATGATCTGGTTTAAAGTAATGTAGAAAGATTTTTTGTGCACTTAGAAACTATATGTAATCCTGACTACCTGATACTATGCAGATTTATAGACATATCAGATCGCTCACAATATTATTTTTGCATCTGCTTGATCTCTTCCCAGTAAAGCATTATGTAGTATTTCTTCATCCTCACCTGTTTCTTTTCAAGTAAAAATTTTCTGTGCTTTGGAAAGTTTGTCTATGTTTGATTACTTCAATTTTCTTTGTCCACTTTGAGGTATTTTGGACATTTCCATGTCTGCGTCTGCTCAAATTTTACAATAATAATAATAATGGAGGTTCTGTTTTAGAAATAAATGGGTATTTTGGAATAATGAGAAAGTAATTTTATATTGGGTCACTGAAAATTTTAACATATCATTAAAGTCATAAGTGGCAAAAGTTTATATAAAGTGCTGACTTCCCAAAGAGTTTGTGATTCGAAATCCTATAGATGCTATTCTAAGAGTTGGGCAAACCTCTTTTTTTTTCTGGCACCTAAATTTTTGTGTACTGTTATGTTGTACTTTTCAAAAACTTAATTTCTATCATCTCTGGTCCAATCAGTATGGCAGCAAATTCATTTTGAAATTAATAAGTTCTTTTCAATCTGTTCTATCCATTATTTTTTCAGTTACATGGGGCATCTTTTTTGTTATGGTTACAGATTCTCCTTCCCTTTCATTACCTTATAAGCCTAGGAATATGACCAATTCAAATTTGTTCAGTTCTTTTCCTTTCTATACTGAATATACACCTTTTGAAATATCCATGACAGTTATTCAACTCCTAATGCATATCTATAGACAGAGCTATCAGTTTATATAGATTAAGTATGTGAGCGTGCTGGAGTATTGAAAGAAACAAAATACTATAAATGGAAAACTTGACTTACTGTTTCATTACTTAGCTAAAACCAGTCAAAAATTTCATATTTGTGCTTTAAACAAAAGATAAAGTATACCAAAAAAAACTAACAAAAATGAGATTGTCTCTATGCTTTAGAAAATGTTTGGTTTCATTTTAAAAAGCGAAAATAGAAAGCTACAAAAACATATTTGCACATATTCCAAAGATCTAAGTTTAATTTAGCATTAAGAATAGGCTAAATTTATTTAAGTGTTAAATGATTTTACATGGTCAGATCTGTGTGTAAGATATTTTCCCCTTAACTCACATTTCATTTTTAAAGATGTGTGTGTGTGTGTGTGCTCACATGTATAATGTCTTGCACCCAGTCAAAATGAGTCTCATGTCATCCATCAAAATCGATAATGCATTTTCCTCAGTTTTTGAGGGATGAATGTTGCATGAATTTTTCATTGTTCTCTGAAAAGTCATCAAATATTAAGCTCGTTTGAATATTCAGGAACATGAAAATTTTTATCTGCTTTCAATTACTTTTTTTCTTATTGTTTGAAACAATAGACTCTTTTGGACTGGTTTTGAGTCAAATTTCTTTCACATTTTAACACCTTGGTAGGCAACAGAAGCGCTTTTTCCTTGGATGCTATTTTACTTACTGGTGCTGTTAAACCTGCCATTGATGAAAGTATTGTTCAAAACATGCTTTTGTCCTTGTGGACTCATATTAATGACTAAAGCAGTGCATCTTGTTTTGTTCTTGCTGGCATCATCTGTTTTTTTTTTTTTATTTGGTGGCAAGATAAAGTCAAAGTACTCAATCTGCAAAAACCCTCTTGGTTTACAACAATTTAGTATGGGATTTCCCGCAAAAAGGATTATCTCTTCCTGTATTCGTCTTTATTTTTCAGTTGGTGAAATCTTGGAGACCAATTACAATGGGTTGGCTTTCTTAAAATTGGTTGCATGTATCTCTGTTGTGAACAGACCCACCTTTCTTTTTTTAATTGCAGAATGGACAGAACTCTAAGATTTTAATTATTTCCCTTTTTCTATATTTTGTGATTTGCTGTAACAGGTATAATGAATGTGCCTAACCAAGGGGCCAGACAAGTGTTTCTGTACGACCACGGGCGCCCACATTGGTCTCAGGGAGGACCTTTATTTTACGATCGACGAGTTCCCCCACCTCCTCCAGCACCACAGATGAATAATTTTCCCAATCATCAAATTCAGGGTCCGTCACCTCAGTGGCTGAGGGGACCTTTCATTGGAGGCCCTGGCCCAAACCAGCAACAGATTGATGGTTTTGGTATCATACCCTGGGGCAACCAGGCTAATCACAACAGGTACAATAATAAAATGTAATTTTTAGTGGTTATACTGTTTATAGGACTTGTAACTGTAATTTTTAGGCGCTGCTGGTTAAAATTAGTCAATTACATGTATGTTACTTCAGCAAAGATAATAAAATTCAGTCTGCTTTTTTTTTATTCTAGAGTAAGTGAATTGATGAGATATATTCTTTTACTTACCTTTTTTAATTTTTAAGGGGCAGACAAATTTCTTAGCGAGGGGCTCCAAGTGCAGAATTCTTCCGAAAAGATGCATTTTAAAAAGTTTTTTTTTATCCTCGTGTGACTATTGTGCTTCTTGTTATCTGCTCTATCTGACGAATTCTCTGCTGTTACATATATGCTATGAGATAAAATTTGGGATTCTGAAATTACAGTTTCATTCTGAAAATCTTGTCATGGCAGCACATATCCATTTTCATTAAGAATACTGGCTATGCATTTGCTCATAACCCATTTACATGTCTACTTGAATTGAGCTTTTATTAGTTTTGGAGTCGAAGTTTAATAATTTCCTCTTGGGCTTTTTTAAACCATCAGTTGTTATTCCTTACTGGTATTTAGGTACAACAATCGGCATCACCAAGGCAGGTATGGGGCTGGAGGTAACAATCAACGTAACAACCGTATCCTTGCTATTAATGGCCGCAACAACCATAGACATCAACATAACAACGACCATGAGGTAATAATTTCATTTATCAATTTAAATCAATGTTACCATTATCATTTCTTTGTTGAGCTATAAGCCGGTCATGATTTCTTGCTATGCTTTGTGTTTTGTTTTTGTTTTCTTTTATGAGGCATTATTATTTATTAGTTAAGATTCTATTTCTAATTTCAAGGGTTGCTAGTTTTCAGTAATTTATGGTTTCAAGGGAAAGATAATATAACTGATAATATTTGCTGAGCCATAGGTTTGTCTGAAAATTTTCAGCTCTGTGAGAAACTCAGGATATTTAATCAAAAGAACTGCTTAATATATATTACAAAAGGCAACTTTCTTTCTCCTCCAAAACTATTCACTGTACAGTGGTGAAGTTTAGTGAATATTGATCTGCCATGATCAGTGTCCCACACACTACTGAAAAAAAAAAAGAAAGAAAAGTTATGGATTTCGGCTAAAAATGTTTTTGAAAGTTCATTATCTTTTTACTATCATAAATTTTGGCAAGAACTACTCAGAAGAATGAACCTAAATTGATGCTTTAGTTCAGCCAATAAGTCGCAAAAAGTAGAAACATTTTAAGGACAGGACTGATGCCTGGTTACTTTAATTCATTTAACCTCTTAGCCATACAAAAATGGGATGAATCTGTGCCAAAACTAAATGGGGCCGGCATCTGCATGATCTCAACTGCCTGTGTACCGCACTGAGGTGGGAAGGATAATGGATACTGTGGCTGCAGACTTTGAGCAGCAAATGTCTGCCTTGATTGCATTGAAGTTGTTTATCAGAGAGTGAACATGTGTGATTTGCATCCTGGCAGTTCTAAGCTTAATTTAGATGGAGTGAACAACGAATAAATCAATCAATTATGGTCCATGAGTGCTGTGTGATCCATTGTCCAATGAAGTTACTAAGAAATCTTCTTTATAGTTATCTTTCTTTGTTGGAGGTTCTCTATAAAGAACTGAATTTATTTGTGTCTATCTTTTAGCAGATCTTTAGGTCTATGACAGCACATGAAAAGAATATGTGTGTAATTGTGAATTATAAATTTACATAACACTTATACTGAGTCTAAATGATTACTTATCAGACTCATTTGTCTAGAAATTAATGCATATTATACCATTTATGAAAAGATATATAACAATAAAAATAGCAGCAACAACAATAATACTAAGAACAAGAAAGGAAATAGAAAGGCCTATTTAAATGAAAATAAAAATAACTATTGTGATGAATATTATTGATATCATTACCACAAGCTGAAAGCCTCATTCTACGAATGGGAACCTGGTGCCAATTTGTCGAGGTGGGGATACTTATAAATGGTCTTAATATCGATCCTTACTTACATGATCTAGCTATATGCCTCAACCTATCTATCTTTACTTAGTCTAAGCTAGATATCTCTAACGTTCTAAAAACAGAATCTAGATCTAGATCTTTTATCCTTTTGAGATTCTAAACCTTAAAGTAAATTCTAGATCTAGAGATAAACCCTTGATTTGAGTATAGCTATTGAACATAGCTAAGCCCTAGATCTAGAATCTATGTCCATCAACTCTTTTTTAGGTTCTTTACTTGGATCTATTCCAGGCAGGTTTAGAACTGCTCCTGCCCATCATTGTATATATAGGTCTTGTTTTGGTTTCATTCCTACCATCTCTGCCCAGTTGTGCTAATGGAAAGTTGTTCATACATTCACCTTTTCCCTTTAAATTGACGGTAATCATATTTTTGCCTTTAATTTTCCAATTTCACCAAAACAGGGTAATTGGAAAATTAAAAGGCAAAAATATGATTACCATCAATTAAAAGGAAAAAGGTGAATGTATGAACAACTTACCAATAGCACAAATTTGTAGCACTTACACCTAGAATTTTCTTTTTTTTTTTTTTTTTTTTTTAGAAACTCTCTCTCTCTCTCTCTCTCTCTCTCTCTCTCTCTCTCTCTCTCTCTCTCTCTCTCTCTCTCTCTCTCTCTCTCTCTCTCTCTCTCTCTCTCTTTATGTAGCCATCTTTCTACCTCTGTCCCTTTCTCTCTTGTATCTGTCATAAAAAAGTCAGTGTTATCATTCTACGTTTCCTGTCTTTCACCCTTACATTTAAATGTATACGTTTCACGAAATATGTACCCCCAACTCTTTTATTTTGTAATAAACACATTTGCAGTTTTACGTTATGATCGTATTATGATGTTTTATCTTTGTATTTTGTGGTGTAAATTTGGGCAAAACAAAAAATAGAAAAAAAAAAAAGGAAATTAACTGCTAAGTTTTTATGTAAGTTTCTTCATCTATCCCTAAATGTGGTACCAATCCCTCTTTCAATGTGGGCCTCTGGACCACATAGCAGAAAGGAGCCCACACTTCTTCTAGGTTTTTCGAATGGAGTATCTCTATAGGTCTTCATTGGTTTTTTTTGTTGCTTTTTTATTTTTGAGCATTTTTAAAAGTGAGGTAATATACACAAATTCTGGGCCTAGTATTTGAAAGTGTATAAAATCTATGTTACTTCTCATTTTTTAAAGTTCTTTAATTTGTTTCACATGAAACACCTTTTCGACTGAAAATTTAACAAAGCTATAAATTCAAACAGATAATTGGTCTGTTTCATCGCAAGGTTAGATCTAAATCTTTCATTAGCTTAATAACTTAAACTTCATTTTTCATATAAGGCATGAATTGTTTCAGTAAATAGTGCTTACCCAGTTGATTTCAGCAGTTACTTTCTTTCTGAGCTGTGTACCTAAAAAATCAAATCAAATGCCAACTAGATGTTATACATTTTACATCATTTGCTTATATATGTCATCTGATACAATAAGTGGTTAACAGAAATAAACAGGAACAATAAAGACGGTTTTTAACTTTTTTGTCGCTCTTGTTAAAGAAAAATATATACAACTAGATGTTGTCGGATGTTTTGCTGCTTTTTTTATGTCAGTGTATGCTTAAAACTTTTTTTGTATTTATGAATTTGCAGTTCGGGAATAGTTTTTTTTTTTTATTTATGGATGTAATAAAGGTGAGAGCAAAATAAATAAGAAATTATGTAATGTTAAGGTCAAAGGGTCAAAAGCAGTAACCTCCTGTTTGTCAGAGAAAATGTCCAAGCTTTTTTGTAGCTGTATGTGCCAATCATAATCTGCTATGATAAAAGTGACTACATTTATGCACCAAGCCAAAAAAACTGCAGAGGATTAAGGGTATAATGTTGTGGCTGTGCAAATATTTTTATGGAAATAGCTTTGGCATTTGAGCAGGTGAATGGGCCTTATGATTTTATTCCATTCATGAATAGAAATCTTAATTGTTAAAATCTCCCAAGTTTTAAATATTTCTTCATACAGTACTTTAAATAGGCTAGATAATATTGTAGCCTTTCAAAATATATTAATGTGCGAGTGTATCTTATCAATACCAAACCAATTCCAAAAGGTCCCTTTTTTAATTTTTGTCATATTGGTCTCCCTTCAAATGTCAACTTCAAAAGTAAGTTATGTTACAGTCATCCTAAAAGTAGAGAAGCTTGTTAATCAAGCCAGTCAAAATAAGTTGTCAGATATTATTTGCACAATTTGGTCTTTGTTTCTATTATACAGGTACGTTACCTTTGCTTTAAGTGTGGAGATTACTTGCAAAACTCTGGAGAGTCAGGTGTGCACTTGTGCGATGCAGGGGGTCATCAGGGAGACCAGCGCCAGCACAATCATCAGCACTTGCACAATCAACGGCAAGATATGCACCTACAAAACGAGGACTTGCAGATCAGACTAAGTATGCAGCATCCATGCATTTAGTTAGATCTTTTTAATAGAGAACAATTTCTAAATAATGAGGTTTAAAATTTTGAACTTTCGGAAGCAAATTTCCTTTTTTATTTTTTTAAGAAACATATAAAACCTAGCAGCTTTTCAGTACATATATTATTAACACCTCTTTATGCGACCAGAGGTGCCAAATTTCTCGATTCTGCTTGTGTTTAGGATGATTATTGTTATCTGATTAACATTTACAGCATCCCACATTAATACAAGATGGTCATATGCAATATACACTTCTTAAATAATTAATTTATCTGTGATGCCAATTTTCAGTAAGTTTACGGATTTTCGGTAAAAAAAAAGTTATGATGCTTTTACTCCAGATAAGCTTATTCTCTTTTAAATAGTAAGCCTAAGCAATAGACCTATATTATGGGTTAGGAAGTGCAATTATTTAATTCAGTCTTTTATTTGCTACAGGTAAGATTCTAGGGTTGTGTTTAGATATCTGTATTTAATATGCTAGGCTGCCGCATTGTGCGAAAAATTGATCCAGTTGACATCACTGATTTATGTTTATGGCCTTACAATTTCTCCTTCTCTCTGAAATGTATTTATTTCGCTGACAGCAGCTTAGTACTTGCAGTTTTGCTTAAATCGATCTTCAGTGCTATTTTTTGAGCGGCCTCAATCATCTGACAAATCTCATTTTTCCTTCATCTTTTCTCTCTTGATTTCTTGTCTCTCTAACAAGGAGTGCTGGTGGTTGTAGGGTCAAAATGTCAGAGTTATACCTACTGTGACTTTCTGTTGATTTTTTTTTCTTTCCCAACCTTCCTGTGTTTCTGTATCCTCAGTGTGTTTTCTCTTCTCCTTTTCCCCCCCACACCCCCCACACTCACACCCCTCTCTCTCTCTCTCTCCCTTTTCTGTATTTTGTTTTTTTTTTGCATTTCCATCTTGCCATCTCATTATCGTCCCCTCTTTTTTTTTTTTTTTCCTTAAATCTTTTTGTGATATAATATACATATAGCTACAAGTTGAGTTTGTTTGGATTTTTGGATAACAAAACTTAGCATAGTTTTGTTCATTAATTTGTATTTATTCCATTTAGCCACACTGTATAGTTTGTGAAGACTAGGTGTTAAAGAAATTTGTTATTTTAGGATTTACGTTGCTCCTGGCTTTCGACCTTTAGTTCTGTTTTAGGAGGAGAAAATCACGGGCGGGAAAGTTTTCCCCTGCGGTACAGCTGCCTTTTTATTATAAAAGTATGTAGTAAATTTAGCTTTTGACTTTACATTTGTTAATAACAAAAGATAAAAAAATTCATATTTTCATATTGACATGTAGGTGTAAATGAAGGAAATCCAATTTCATGCCTGTGCACTACTTTCAGAATCCTTTATGGAGGAAGCAAAGGTGGCAGTAAGTTCAGATGTGAAACTGTCTCAGGAGGACATACATAAAGTCTGTTTGGAAAGAGCTGAAAAATTTCTCTCCCTCTACAGTCAGGTATTTTTCAACTTCTCTACATTCCCTCCCCCATCTTCTTCATATCAACAACTTATTTGCAGCTGACTGCTGCATAAAAGTAAAACATATGATGATGCTAAGTTTATAATGATACCCAAGGTAATGCATCATTTTATTTTCTCTCATTTGCTTTCATCCTCTACCATAAACATCATAAGATGGCATTTTAATTTATCATCAGCACAATTGACTGGATCATAAAAAGCACAGATACCCACTTACATGTTCTTTCCGTCAAGCACTTTTATATTTTTATAATGCTGTACAGCTATCTGTGACAGTATTTTTTTATCAAACTTTTTCAGTTTTTTTTGTATTGTAGCATTATAAAATTGGATTTTACAGGTATTTTTTTGGTTTCATTCTTTTTTCAAGTAACATTTTATTTATAAGTTCAGCTTTTTTATTCATTTAGGTCCCTCTTGAATTCTCTTAGCTGCAATTGAATCATTTTCTTCCACTGTCTTTACATCAATGGTATGAAGAGATGGTATCTCAGGCCTTAATAAGTTTGATATCAATTATACAGATCAGTAGTATGTCTTGATAGGGCATTGGACCTATAATAATTGGTTTTAATGTTGGATTTCAGTGGTGAGCTCTACACTATTTTGAAGCCTGTTTTTCTGTTGTTCAGGCACTTACATGGATTCATCAATATGAGAGGAGCTGCATTTTTATGGTTAGCTTATATGGTTAATCTTCTTTCGTTCCCATGTTCTAAATTTGATCTTGACCTTATTATGGGGAAAGCATTTATCTTAAAGTTATTTCATATTTTTTTAACAATGCTATAGCTTCAGAGCGAGCAGCTGTCTCTGCAGCAACAACAACATGCCCTGGAGGAGCAGAAGCAGCAACTTGAATTGAGAGATTCCGAATTGGCACATCTTCAGGCAGGGCTAGAGGAGGAAAAAGGTCGACTGCTGCGGCAATGTAAAACAGAGCGAGAAGAAATTGCCCGCAAGTGGCAGGAACTCAAAGACGAGATCCAACGCATGGAAGAGATGCACACAATGCAGAAGGTAAATCCTTTTAGATGGATTGTGAAAAGTCTGTAGGGCTGCCGACATGCCAGTGAAATTGCAGGAAATGTGTCATTCCGTGAAAGATAGTTTAAAAAATTTACGAGGCTGCCAATGCATCAGTTAACTTGATTGATATGTGTCTGTAAAAATAGATTTTTATTAAAAATCTTATCAGTAGCCCTTCAATTTTACAATATTCATCAAGCTATCATTTCTAACTGTGGTCCAATTTTTGTGGTTTCATTTTGTTTGCCCAAGTTCAAGGTATGAAATCATGTTTTAAACTCAGGATACAGGCAATGGCCATTGCATGGTTTTTATCTTAAAATTCAATGGAATAATACATTATATTTTATTTATTGTTCATTATTGTTCGGAAGATAATAGGGTTAGGGTGACACCCACACTCTCTCTCTCTCTCTCTCTCTCTCTCTCTCTCTCTCTCTCTCTCTCTCTCTCTCTCTCTCTCTCTCTCTCTCTCTCTCTCTCTCTCTCTCTCTTTCTCTCTCTCATATGGAAATTCGCAGGAACAAGAACTTGATCTAGCTATTGATTATGAAATGTTCAATCTCCTTATTATTTTGATTGCGCTGAGACAAGACAACTTGAAATTGCTCTTTAATTAAAGATTAGGTCTAGTGCAAAAAGTTAATCTTTAGTATTTGTTACTGCAGTTGATGGATTTACAAAGAGAAAATGTGCACACACAAAAAAGCTTCCTTTTATCAAAAACTAGGCTCAAGATCTAGATCTAGGGCCAGAAACAGATTTTTTATGCATGCATTGCGGACCTGGGTCTAACATTATAATAGTAGAGGCTGTAAATGGTTCTTGGATAGGTTCATATAGATTTTAATACTAGTTTTTAGTTTGTAAGTTGTGATTATTGATGAGATGCAATGATTTCTCAGTCATCCACAAAATAAGGTTTAAGAAAGAACTGAAGAGACTCAGTGCAATATTCTCATGAGCCCCTTCTGATCTCTCTTAGGCTTAAGTATAAAGTTAACCTCATGTAGTTAAATGGAAAAAAATCTTCTATGCATTTTGTTAATCCCATTTTTAATTATTAGCATTATTTTGCCTCCTTAGCTGTCAGTGATTGCTACCTATATTTCACAAGTGCCTAAAATTTCTTTAGATGGAGCAGCAGATGCAAATTTGATCACCCTTATTTTTTTTTTTAAGCTGGCCCTCTTAGGGTTGCATCCTTAATCAGCAGCTGCCCTGAAACTGATAAAAGTTGCTGATGTCTTTAGCAACATATAGCAACTTATTCAAGCACATTTCAATTTGCATGTAAATCTAATAGCTTTTCGTTTTCAGGCAGAGGATAAGGGAGCTTCAATCATTTAGAAAAAAATTATGGATTCTCACTTTTAGCTGTATAATAAGGTTGGCAAGTCTGAAGGTAAACTTTGATTAGATTTTACAGTTTACACTGATGCCATATTGTTTTCACAGGGAAGAATACGTTTGGATGTTGGTGGCAATGTATTTACTACCTCACGGCTCACTTTAACCCGAGACGCTGACTCCATGTTAGCTGCCATGTTCAGTGGTCGACATCAGGTGCTGCAAGAAGAGGACGGCACCGTGTTTATTGATCGTGATGGTACACATTTTCGGTATGCAACATGTTCTTAGGGGCAATTTTATCACTATCTTTTGACTTTAAAATTATTTCACAATTTTGTCGGCCCATATATAAAATGTACTTGTAATTTTTTAAAAGTGATAAACATAGTTGAGTGTTGTGAAACAAGATGCTACTTTGTTGCAACTCTGGCAATTAGATAGACATTTTACTCAGCCAGGTGTATCTGAGTGCAACCATAAAGATGTTTGTACTAAGTTACATCACTATTGTTTGATCTTTTTTTATTGCTGTAGGCCTTACAATTTGGTCAACCTAGCTTATTTAATATTGATTTACTCCTGTTTTTTTCTCTGACTCCCTCCCTTTCTCTTTCTCCTGAACTTTTTTTCCTTTTTAAATTTCCAGTTCTTCATTTTTGAAAATCAGGTGAATGTGTCTTTAATAAATGGCCAATTATCCACTGTTTTTAAATTGCATCAATATACTTTCTTGTATCTGGCCAGATATAAATAGACACAGTTCAAATTGATAAGGTTGTGTTTAGGTATTCGCAAGGTCTAAAAGGAAATAGGCACACAACTGTGTGCCTGTACTCCTCTTTCCTTTTAGACCTTGTATTATACTATTTATAGACGCACACACGTCCTTTTGGATCGTGTATAATTAACAAATTGTCCTCCAAGTGTAGTGTTTTGCTTTCTATTTGGATTTAGGTAGTCGCATGAGACTCCGTAGAGGTTTGTCTAGGCAGTCACAATGTTTCTTAAATGACATATGACTATAGGGTCTCGTCCTAGGACTCAATCGCTTCACTGCCAGACAAACCTTCAAATCGGAGACATGGGGGAGAGGGGAGTGTGGGGCTAATGGATTAAGGACGATTTCTCAGAGTCAATATAAATTTGGGTAAATGTAATTAACGCATATCACAGCTGATAGATGAAGGGTGTATTTTTTGTTCTTCTCAAATTATCTGATTATCCAGATAATTATGTCTTATATTTACACCTATGGTTTTGCTTAACTCTTTTAGGTGCCCATTTCAAACATTGTCAATGTTTTTGGTTCAGCATCAATATCTATTTGCTGTAAGGTTTAAATAGACAACATCTGATCGCTCTTGAAGAAAATAATCGAGTAGATTATCTTGACACTTTATGTGACTGCTGAGCATCAGACAAACGTACCATCTGACCATGGATAAGTTTGTCCCTCATCAAACAAAATACAAAAGATTTCAGCTTCTGTTTGTCAGAATCCTCTAACTTAGATCTCATAAATGGTTATTATTTTTTTGTTTGTGCAATAATAAGAAGAATCATTTTTAATTTGATATAAAACTGTTATAGTTTCTTAAACTAGTTTTCCTTGCTACCAAGGATTAAAATAGAAGTATTATAAATTTTGCATCCCCTTAACACTTAATGACCTGAATTAATTACAAGGTGTTCTCCCCTAAATCTTGACCTGTTAAATTTCAGTAGATCTGTGATTATGATTATAAAAAAAAAATTGGTAAAAATTAAAAGAACAAACCAAATTCATATAATTTCAAGCTCAGTCAGCTAGCATGTCCCTTGTGGCACGTCGCGTCTATGACAGCCTTCCTGTACGCCGTTCGATCCTGGGCAATCCGTCCAGCTCGTGTGATAGTGATCTTCATCCTTTCCGTGATGTCTTGGCTCCATCTTCTTCTTGGGCGACCCCTTGTTCTTTTTCCTTGCACTTGTCCTTCCAATATCTCTTTCTCGAGCCCTTCATGTCTCTTCACATGGCCAAAATACTTGAGTTTTCTCTTAATGATGGTGGAGAGGAGCCACCCCTCTTTAATATTGAGTTCTTGCAATATGGAGTTGTTCGTTCTTTTTTCTGTCCATGGCACCCTCAGGATTGTTCTGTAGCATTTGAGCTCAAAAGCATTTATTTTTCATTCAGATGTTTTATTTATAGTCCATGATTCGCAACCATATGTAGCAATGGGGAATATCAGAGCTCTAAGGAATCTGATCTTGGTGTTTTTATCAATGCCATGCCATAATTTTTTCATTTGACGTGTTTTTTGAAGAGCGATTGCCATTCGTCTTTGTATTTCTTTATTTATGTCACCATTGTTGGAGATAATGGAGCCCAGGTATTCAAATTCTTCAATTTCTTCTATCGTGTCGTTTTCTATTTTAATGTCTATTTTCGTTTGGGTTTTGTCAGTTTTCATAATTTTTGTTTTGTTTGCGTTTAAATATAAGTTTTGCTCTTCGCTGTAAGTTTTAACTGATCTGATAATTTCTTTTAGACCGCCATGAGTTGTTGATATTGCCCTTATCAACCATGCAAGCAAAATACTGTTAAAAATTATTCAGAAAAGATTAGAACACAAAATTGAATTGGAAGTCAACATCGTTCAAGCAAAATTTAGACGAAACCGGGGAACTAGGGACCACATTTTTAACTTACGAAACATATTTGAGAAATGCAGAGAATATAATCAAGACCTTTTCGCATGTTTTATCGATTACTCCAAGGCATTTGACTGTGTGAAACATACCACCATGTGGAAAATCATGAATGACATGGGCTTTGCCCCACACCTAGTCAGGTTATTGGAAAATCTATATAAAGATCAAGAGGCAGCTGTAAGGATTGATGGAGAAACATCGGAATGATTCAGTGTAGGAAAAGGCGTACGACAGGGGTGTATTCTTTCACCTTACCTCTTCAATGTATACGCAGAAAACATAATGAGGAGAGTTAGGCATGACCCACAGCGGTACCGGGACCCTGACAACAAGGACTTTGATTTTTTCAGTAGTCTCAAAGTAGGAGGCAGGAAATACCCTGAACTAAGGTATGCAGATGACACTGTTCTACTATCAACAACTCGTGGCGGTCAAAAGAAATTTCAAGCACATGCACAAAAATAAATTTACAAACAGAAAAAGAGGTTAACAGTGTCCCCAATGCCATTGAATATTGTCCCTACTGGGGCCTTGACTCTCCTTGATAGTCTGAACTTAGACCTGAAGATTCAACTAATTCTTTTGAATTTGAACTACTGTGTTTGTTCCTGATTCGTTTTCTGGTATTTCAATAACTAAACTTGTTGCCTCAATCATCATTTATTTCATTGATCAAGGTTTTCATGAAATCTTTAGGATCAAGTAGTCTAGACCTAACCTGCATAGCCACAATCACAGAATCGAGAGTTATCTGAAGTCCATGTCTATTCATAAATATACAGTAATCTTGCCTTTGGTTGGTAGTTAACCATAGTGACTATTTATACGGGAGTGTTTGGGATGAAGGTTTAGTGTTTAACTTAATCTATTGGACAGGTGTGAGTTTTTTGTGAGGCAAATTGCATCTGACTATATTTTAAAAAGGATGTTTTTTTCACAACTTTCTTGCGGCACAGATTAGGCAATTCTAATTTCAACATTTTCCTGTAACAGGTACATTCTGAATTACCTAAGAGATGGTGGTGTCAACCAGGATGGATTGCCTCGTGATCGGCAGGTTCTAAAGGAACTCCGAAATGAGGCCATCTATTTCCAGCTCAATGGACTTGTTCAGACCATTGAAAAGTACCTTTGAAGAAATCTCCTTTGCTTGGAGACTTGAACTTGGCAGATGCTGATGGATATTCGGAGAACTTATGGTGGAGGTTTTGGTTTATCTGTAACACTCTATGGATTTCCCTAGCACCCTTCATCCTTTCATCAGATGACCCGCAAGAGCTTTTATTATACATGCAATTAGAAGTTAGGCTTTCTTTTTACCTCTAAAATAGAAATTTGAGGATATCTGCATTGGATTTAAATTGATATATCATTGTCTTCAAGAATTTTTAATTTTTGGGGACACTTTTCTGAGAGCTGGTTTTTTTGTTGTTGTTTTGTATCAGACTTAAATCATATTTTTCAATGATGAAAACCAAAGATTTATGTTCATTTTAGTCAAATAAGCATATTTCAGTCTTTTAACCAACAAACAAAAAATGCCGCAGGACATGAGTTGAATTCACTAAATTTTCATGGTCTTTAGCAAATTTATCTTCATTTTTTAGTTAATTTGTTTATTATTTTTCTGAAATTTTTTATGTGAATCAACCTCTGTTGTGTAATTTGAAACTTAGTTAGTTCCTAAAGGATGAAATGGCAAGCTCTGCTTATTTGCTTTGTAGCAGAGAGAAATGGTTTTGTTGGTTTTTTTTTTTTTTTTTGATAAAGCTCTTGATCTCTAAAACAACTCTCCTTTCACTGTACTGCAAGTCAAGTCTTTGGCTTGGTGATCTTATCCATCTGCTGATAGTCATAAGCTCATATAATAGCTAGTGTATTCATTACTTCGCATGCAGTGTAAGTGGTGGTGGTCGTGCTAAACTAATCTATTACAGTATTTTAGCTTTTGTCCTCTCTTTTATCATACATAGTCTCTATTGTCCTGTTTTCTTACGGTTTCTTTTTTTTTTTTTTAATGCAATGCAGTTTTCTTCCAAAAAAAATGTTTTGAATCAGTTCAAGATGTTTTCTGTATTGATTTAGCTGAGGTCTTAAAATTTGAAGCTGAAGACATTTTAACCAGATTCCCTTAAATGAAAAAAAAATGTTTGTATCTATTGGAATACAAATAGCTTATGATGGCTTCAACTTAACATGACACCCATTTCAGACATTTTATATCTTCTTCAATGTGTTCACATTTTCTCTTTGAAAGGGGGTTGGGAGAGAGAGGAAAATTTTAAGATCATGTAAACAGAATTGTTTTTTGTAACCATCTGTTTTTCTTCTTTTTGAAATTATGACTCATATAAAATCAGGGACTCATGCGATGATTATTTTTCCCCTTTTTTTGCTTGCATTATTAGTAGATGCCTTACAAAAGAAAATGTATCATTACATTTAATATGCTTCAACTTAATGTTCCAAAGTATACAATCAATGCAATAGGTTACTTTTTTAAGTTTGTAACTTTGATGTAGTGATACTACACTTGTGAGTTTGACTTTTCTCTGAAATTCCTATAGATTTATAATGTAGTGCATGGTTCATTTTTTAATTTTTTTTCCCCAGATTTTTTTCATGTTCCTATATATGATTTTATATATAATACTACTCTGGTTCTTTCATATCGTGGGTGGCTATGTTGTGCGGTGTCGGTCAATGTGCTAGAGTGCATGGCACATATTTTTTCCTTCTATTTAACTGTGATATACAGCCTTTCTTGATTACTCTCAGTTCTCTCCTTTAGCTTATGTGTCATTTTTTTGCATGCTGCTCTTTGCTTCTCTATATAGATTCAAAGGTTTTTATGGTGTACTTTGTTACAATGATTACACTGAAATCATTACTGCCTCAATTTCCAATTAATTTTTTTTTTTCGGCTTTGTGGATTTACTGTTTAGTGTAGTCTCAGCATTTTTTGTCTTGATTTGTTGAAAAATATATATTCCAATTTAATGTGATAGTCCATTTGGCTTTTACTCAATTTGACCTTCTTCCTACTTCCTCTTTACTTTTTTCCTCTCTTTCATTTTGCAGTGTATTTGTCATTTTCTCCAATATATTGTAGGAAAGTCTTGTCTTATTCAAAGTATCCAGGTATATCACGTCTTAATTTTCTTTCTCAATTAGGGGAAGCAAAGAAACTATCAGGGTTAAGTTTCTTATTTGTTTAAAAAAACTATAGATTGCTTTGAAACAATTTTATTTCCCCATTCATTTCTGACTATCCATTTTGCATTTCAGCAACACTATGCTAAGAAATGTTTCTTTATTTTTTACATTTTGTTTTTAATGTTGTTGATGCCCAGAGCATGTTAAGGCAGCTTATTACTAAGTAAGGAATTCACAAGCAATGTCTATGTTAGTGTTATCTTTTTATATAGTGCTTAAAATATATTTTCAATTATTAGCCCAACTTGTGTATTGAATTGTTATTTTATTTTGTAGATCATTGGCCTGTTTATTGCCTTTTCATGTTAGCCATATTGTTTTAAACCCTGTTTGATCTATAAGCTATTCTCTTTCTACAGAATCCAATGTCAGTCAAAGCTTTTTTTTTTCCCCCATTCCATTTCATGGAAATTCAATCTGTAGCTCCTCTCATTTCACTTAAATATTCTTTTGAATGTTTTAATCGAATCAGCTTTTGTTTAAAAAAAAAAAAAAGAATTTTAATTGCTGTGGCTCTTATTTATATGTTGAACAACAATATTATTGGCATTTTCCTACATATTTGTGTCGTGTTCTAGTGTACTTTTAATATGAAACCATCATTTTATTAAAGCTTCTTTCATTTCATTTGACTGTCTCAATGTTTTTAGTGTGCTAGTCAATCTTTTGACTTTATTATTATGTTTTAACATGCAAGACATTTATTTTGAGTCGAGATCTTTTTTTTTTCTAAGATTCTCCAAGCCAGCTAAAGTGATGCAGTCAAATGACACTTATTTTTAGCTCCTCTTGTCTTCCTACACCTGCAATCAAAATCTGCCTTTGTTTGGTGTGATGATCTTGTGCTAATAATTCATATTTATCTCTTTCTCTCTCTCTCTCTCTCTCTCTCTCTCTCTCTCTCTCTCTCTCTCTTTCTCCCTTCCCCTATCCTTGCTTTGTATAACTATTTTTGATTAATTTTTTTTCATGCACAATATGTACTCTAATGGCTGAAAAGATTATCACATCACTACTAACAAATTGCTGCACATTTTAGTGTTGCTAGGGTGACTGTGGTTGGATTATTTTCAAAAACTTTGTATACTAGCAATGTTGTTTAATTTTTATGATCTATTACTTGTAGATACATTCAAAATAAAATTGTGTGCTTGTTGTTTCATTTAAATTCCATTTAATCAACTGCCAAAGATTAACTTAACTGTGTGTTTAGAATGCTTCCTTTTACGTAGTGCGGTCATTTAAGTCTTTTACCTTTTATGCCTTGTACATGTTCTGTCTAGAGGTCATCACACAGTGCTATTGCTTTGCCTGTAATATGACTCATCTTTAGAATTCTTCAAAGTCCAGCCATTTTTGTTTTGTCCATAAATAAAATTAAGGGAAATTCTCATAGGCCATTGACTCAGAATGTGTTCTAAATGTAGGAATGTATTGAGATGAAGGATGATTGGTTGCTGGTCATTGTGTTTTTTTTTTCTTTTTTAGAAATGTTATCTTTTAATACCAGTATATGCCTTATTTCTTGTAGTGTTGTGATTTCTTAAATCATTGCCCTTTATCTGCTTGTTTTATTTCTCTTATTGCAATCGACCATTCCTTAGTGATTATATATATTTACATATAAACCTTGCCAGTTTCCTTTTTTTTTTTTTTTAGTCTGCGGTTTTGATAGGTTTTTTGTTGGTTTTTTTTTTTGCATGTGTCTCATGGTATTGATGATAATTGCAATGAAATAAAATATCTTTTAGGTTCAAAAGAATTTTTTATCACATTTTGTTTTGAAAGTGGACTTTGAAGCCCTCTTCACTTATTGTGGTTTATGTGTAGCAATACATAATGAAATTGAGGGTGCAAGATTACAATAGCTTTGTTCTTAATACAGGAAAATTTAAAATTCTTTTCTTTTTACTGGCGAGATGTATGGGTTATTTGACATACAGACGCTTTTATGCTCAACAACTTGGCATGGATTGAAGCAAATGTATACATGTGCACTTGTGTTATTCTTGTGCTGTGTGTAATGTCCATGAACACTCATATAAACTTAATCTTTTATGCTCCTGCTGTTAGTGTTATTAGATTTTTGTTTGCTCAAATTTTATATGCAATGGATTTAGTATAAAATTAGCTTTTCTTTCATTTTATTTTTAATTTCCATATACAACTTTTTTCAGTCTTTTTCTTTAAAGGAGTGTTATTATTTTCAAGACTTGATTTGTTTTTCCCGGAATACAGTTGATCATTTCGTATGAACTTTGAATTTCAGTTTCATGTAAACAAACAGTTTCAAACTTTATACTTGCAAGGAGGAGAGGTGAAGGGAGTGGTAAGGTTTTAGTATCTGACTGCTTAAGTCCTTGGCTTTCTACTCCATTTTTTGGCTCCTATTCAGTTACCTTCATAGAAAATAAAGTACTGTTTTCTATTTTTTTTTTTAGCCTGGCATACAATGCCTTTAACTTTATAATTATTTATTTTTTTAAATTGAGTGTGTTTGTACTAAGATTTTTGTCACATTGGTAATAGTACTATATCTTTTGCTTTTACACGCCAGTGAAAACTAGAAGAGTTTTCATGTACTAATAAATAAAAGTGCTGCTATTATTACTCAATTTACCTTATCTGAGTACGTTACACTTTTATCACATATCAACCTGCATGCCAAGTAAATCAGGAAATTCTTTTTTTTTTCTTCTAAATCTCGTAACATTTCCAATATATTAATATATCTATCTACATATATATTGTTATGATTGTTTTGTATCCACCATATAATTATATATATATGCTACAAACTGTTCATACATCCTTATCAATTGTGCTGTCACATTTGAATTCACTTTTGCTTAAGGCCTTGCTACAAAGATTTCTCATTTTCAAAGTTGAGTCTAAATCTTAGTCACCCTACTCTCTCTTGTGCTCTCTTTCTTTTCATAGCAATGTTAAATTGCTATGAAAGAAAATCTTCTAGCTAATACTGTTCGAAATGGATTAAAGTTAAGGTCAGTAACTAAAGAGAAATACTAACTTAAATCATTTGCATTGTGCTATATACATATTTACATATATAAAGTTTTAACCCACAGCTTTTCTCTTGCTCTGGGTTTGTTTGGTATCAGTGGATTTTGAAATTTGTAGATTCCTTAAACAGTGGCTACTGGCCTTTACTTTCCTCTTACTCTCTCTCTCTCTCGGTATTATCTAAATTTAAACTTAGAACAACTCACATTTTTTTTCCTCAGAAGCTTATATGCCTAGAAACATCTAACAACACTTAATTTATTTATGATACTGTTTTTATAATTATTTGAAATCGTATGCATTGACATAATGGTTGTGAGAATCATCTTAGCAAATCTTTTTCCTCCCAGTAAAGTAACAGTATTGAGTAGATTTTTGTCATCATGGTCATAAATTAGTCAAATGTATCAGTCTTATTTGGTTGGGATGTTTTAGCTGCAGCTGGTAAAGGGGCCTTTGAAAAGTAGATTTTTGTTGCCCCAGTTAACATATACATCTATATCAATTTTCAATTGTTCTTACTGTGTAGTATCCTTTATAAATATTGTTGAAATTGCTTGCCTAAACTGGGGATGCTGAAATGTTGAACGGTTAAAAATGCATTAAAGTCTGGGCTCTTACGGTTGGAAATATATGCATTGATATTCAAAATGACTAACCTTGAGATGGCATAGTGGATAGAAGTGACTTTACCTGCGTGTGCTTGCATAGCATGTACAGATTATGCTTTGATCTGTTATTATAAATATAAAGAAATCTGGAAACATTTGTTCAGGTATAAAGAGCTTGTCTCATAGCTCATATATATAAGTATTAGAGCATGTGACCTCAGAATTAGTTTTTCGTAATCTCTGGAGAATCCTTTAATGTGTGGGGCTTTCCATTTGTTCAGTTTTCAATACCTGTTATATGCACCAGTGTTTAATCCCATTTCTTTCCATCTGGCCAAATTCAAGTGGGATAAAGGCAAAAAATAATATACAAGTGTAATCTAGGCTCAAATGAATGTGCAGTGGCCCCTTTTGTTTCTTATGCCTTATTAGTACCAAATGCGTATGTTTTAACTCTTTTAATGATATGTATACACCAATAGTTGAAATATTATGCGCATCCACTGTAGATTCAGATCTATTTTTGTACTTTAGCTACCACTATTGTTGTATTCATAGATATTATATACATATATACATATATATATCCATATACTGGCTTTTTTTTTCTGTTCAAAACATATCATCAGAGGCTGGCTTTAGTGTAACTGCTACCTTTGATGACATAACTTTGATTTATTTGATTCTTTTCATTATTTACCATTTTTTGATCTGACCATGACTTTCCAGTCTCATGTATACGTTTTGCTGGCTTCCTTTTTGTTTGCTCACAATAGAAAAGCTGGATTATATTCTTTCTTTCCTTGTTGCCTTTAAACAGAGTTTCCTTAGTACTTAAGAGGTCCTATATTAAATCTTTTTCGTTTCTTTCCTCTGATACTTCTTTTCTTGATTCTATCTTTTAATGGATTAAAAGATTTTTTAATTTTTTTTTTTTTGATATTTTTGGGACAACAAGTTTTAATGAGATTTTTCTTTTTTTCTTTAGATATTTCAATTGAGAAACTTGGTTGCTATTTCTGGTCTTTGTTCACAATTTTTTAATTCTCTTCCTTGTTTACTTACAACGACAGTGTTATAAGTCTAATCTTATGTGACACATAATCTCAGCTTTGTGTCGAAGAGCCTGTAAGTTTTGACTGGAGATAACTTTTTTTTTTTCATTAAATGTATGCATGTTTTCCCATAACCCTTGTTCCCACCTACGTGTAAGAGAATGAGTTTAAAGTTTAAACTACCTTAAAACCTTTGCAGATAACCTGTTATTATGAGTTATTTTCATACAGATTGGCCATTCCTGATTGTTCTGTTGTGGGTAGCCTCTGCACTGTGTTGCGCTTTTAATTATTTTGAAAAGTGTAATTTTTTTTTCTCTTTATAGACATAATTGTGCATGTCTTGTTTTGTGTAAGCTCCCATTCAGCGAATTAAAAAGTTTTTGCTTTTTTTTTTTTTTAGTTTGTAGTTAAGCTATTTTTTTTAATTAATCTACTTTATTAACCTTGTATTGCAATTACCTTGATTATATATACTTATATTTATACATTGTATGATTATACAAAGGACCACATTTACCTCCGCAATTGTCAGTTTTTGTATGCTATTCTGCCAGTGATTCTAATTAACACTCATTTAACCAGTGCATTTCTGATATTTTATTTACAAAAGGAGTCCATTGCCATATTTAA
This sequence comes from Elysia crispata, assembly GCA_033675545.1. Classification (NCBI taxonomy): domain Eukaryota; kingdom Metazoa; phylum Mollusca; class Gastropoda; family Plakobranchidae; genus Elysia; species Elysia crispata. The sequence goes on from JAWDGP010004193.1 coordinate 404,000, forward strand.
AAAATTAGCCCACAAGTTAAATGCACATTTTTGCACTTCAACTTTTTTCCTCTCAACTATTCACTTTTTTTTTAAATATTAAATCTTTATTGATTTCTTTTTTAGATTAGATCCTTTTTGAAGAGGCTGAAATAGTGCTGATAGTCTGGGCAATGATTTTGGCAATGGTTCCTTTTTGCTTTAGTTTGCCATGGCTGAGATCAATCACATGCATTATATCCCTCCATTTCAATATAATGATTGAATAAAAATATTCATTTACTGCTTGGAGATATACTTAATAGAAAAATATTACTATCACATGTTAATTTTGAATTTTCTGATTTTTTTAGCCTTATAGCTAGGCAAGTATCTTAGAGTGAAGATATGCTTTTGATTAAAGCAACCATAATAATTGGAAAGAAATGGAAGATCGGGGGTCTTCCTTTGTTTTTGTTTTTTTCTTTAAATGGCAGATCTAAACCAATTGCTATCCTCTGGCTTAATATGACTCTGAATTCCCTGGCAATTCACATCATTAATGGGTGTATTCTCATCATTTTGTTTGTGTGTGTGTGTGAGAGCAGTGATGCCTGAAATTCTGCAGGGTATGTTAAGTTAAAGGGATCAATTTTTTTTAAAGTAGTTTTTCAAACATATATTCAATTGTGGTGCTATTGCATTTCATTTGTGAGGAGCTGCTGGGTCTTTCAGTACCTGATGTACAAAGATTTCAAGGTTATTTTTATGATTTTGTTGGGGTTTTTTGGGCAAGCACAGATATTTTGTTTGTTGTTTTTTTTTTTTTTACTTTTTAATGTTTTTCATAGTGAGATGATAGGTATATGAAGTACATCAATCAACTTAAGGGGACTTGAATCTCACCATTAAAGATGAAGAACAAAAATACCCTTAGACACAATCATTCTTTTCGTGCTTCCTTTACTCTCACACACACACACACCTTCCTCCCAGAAGACAATTTTTTTTGGCATTCACTGTGAAATTTCACTTACTTGCACACATCCATAATTATATGAGGGTTGTTTGTTGTGGCAGTTTGGCACAGCAGTAGAGCTTAAGCATACTGCTTTTTTTTCTAGTTTGCTTTTATTATACATTTTTATCTCTGGTGCAATAAACAAATAACTCGTAGTCAGCCTCCCCTATATATATTTTACCAATTAATTTGGCTTCTCTCAAAATCATTTATTGTCTATAACTATGTTTTTTTGACTCATTTAACATTTGTTTACCTTTAACCCATGTACATTCTATGTACAACAGCAAACCAGTTTGACGGTAGATCTTGTCGTGAGTGTAGTACCTTTTTTTTTTTTTTTCGATCGTTTGTTTTTTCTTTCCCTTAATGTAATGGGGTCGATCAAATGTCCATAGGAAAAAAAATCAAAATGAATAACTCAGCTTATTACTGTCACGTCTCAGAATCATAATACAATGACTTTTTGGGATTCAATCAAACTGGTTTACCCAATAGACTAATGCATATCTTGTAATTTTTATTTCTTTATGCCTGAAAAGTTCTCAGTATTTGCTTTCATTTTCCTCTAAGAATTTCGAATGCTATATACTTTGTTATTACATACTTTGTTATTCCTGCCGCCAATTATCTAAGAGGACCTTACACAATTATGTTTCCTTCTTTGCCTTGGGATTTTGGTGTATTTATGCATTTTTAAACTTCTGTAGATGTGAGTTTTGTAGCTGTGAATCTGCTTTAGTAACTCTTCTTTTGTATCTCTGTGTGTTCGTGTATTGTACAGAGAAAGTCTTTTGTCCATTAAGGTCAGGATTTCTTTGTCCAGTTCTGTCAGATATACCGAATGTGAAAATTATTTCTGTGGTATTTTTAAGAAAAAATTATACTAAGTGTTTCATGTAGAACCATGAAGGTTGTTCAAGCACCATATTAAAAGCAGTTCTCTCTCTCTCTCTCTCTCTCTCTCTCTCTCTCTCTCTCTCTCTCTCTCTCTCTCTCTCTCTCTCTCTCTATATATATATATATATATATATATATATACACACACACACACACACACAATCTAATCTATTCAAGTGCGAACAAGCATGCTTTTTTTGAGGTAAACAATTTTACTAGAGAATGGTTCTAGTTCTTTGTAGGATTTGGTTTTTCAAAGTTCATGATGTTTTAAACAAACAAGTATCTGGTCATGTACATCTGTTATTTTCAATTGTTCCTGTTTATCAGAACTTTGGTCTTGCAGCATATTCAGCTCTCTTGATCTCTTTCAGCTTTTTGGGTTTTTTTTTTCATCTATGTTTTGCACAAGTAAAATGAGCTAGCCATTGTACAGAGCCTTTTATAGCCATTCTTCTTTGTGCAAAATGTGTTAGTTACTTGAGAACTTCACACCTTGTCCCACAAATCTTGATCCATTTTGTGACTTTATCAAGTAGATATTTTATCATATTTTTGTGCATCGTTGATCTTGTCACCTTTTTCTTGTTTTTTTTTTTTCCTTTTTATATCTGACCATTGCCAAAATTAGCAATTTTTTAACTGTGCCTCATAACACAATGTAGTCTGATATAGCTACAAAGAGAGTATATATACCCTATAGTAATATGCATGTGTCGCAGTTGGTTGTGGTAGCAATTGTGCCTGTCTTTATAATCGTGTGCTGACTGTCATTTTTGCACAGTCTCTAAGACTGCTTCCTTTTTATCATAAGAATTATAAATATATTCAGCCTCTTTACTAGAGTATTTTATTCCTCCTTATAAGAACACCATTTGTTAGTGCAAATTTTTTATGGTTTATCAAAGGAGTTTTTGCCCTTATGTATCAATCTTTAATCTTACAAAAGTGGTTTGCCACTTGATTTTAGAAATTTTATGGTTTGGGTTGCACTTTAAATTTTTCATATATAGGGATTTGAATTTGATTTCCTATTTCTTTTGAGCAATACTATTGCTGTTGTTTGTGTTTTTGTATTTATCAATCAAAAATCTCTGCCCACTCTTTTGAGTTGAAATTTCCTTCTCATAAATATGAATACTTCAGTTTAATTAAATCAAGAATTTTTTTCGGAGAGGGGAGGAGGTGGGGGGTTGCTTTTAAGAGTTATGGTCACAATTCTCTTGCAATTTGTGGTTTGTTTGTTTTTTTTGCTTTGAAGTACAGCTTTTTGTTTTCTTTTGTTTTTTTTTTCATTCTTTGAATCCTTAAGATACAAGATGGCAGATTATTCTGTTTTTTCTTGGCTATATCTCAACTGGTTATGTTTTAGTCACATTTTTGTTAAACAAATCATCAAAATTGGAAACTATATTTATATTTAGATAGAGAGAAAAATAGATAAATATGACTCATATTTCATATGCCTGAATGAGTTGCATGTTACTTTTCAAGATATAATGGCCAGAACAATGTAGCTGCCTGAAAGTTTCAATAGTAAAATTTTAAGAGAAATTGTCAGAGGATTTACCTAATTCTTAATTATTTTTTTTTGCCTTTTGAAATTACAGATTATGGTGCCTTTTTTTCCCTTTGGTATAAATTTTCAAGGATAATGTAATTAGAAATAAGGTGGTATAAAATGTCTTTATGTTATGCTAGACATTTGAGAGATATTTTTTTCTTATTTAAATTATACCATGGTCCACTCATTGGATATTTTTTTTTTTTTTTGTAAACTTGAGTTCTTGATTGAGTTAATTGTTTTATTCTTGCAAATTTATTTGTTATGAAGAAATTGAATATCATTTTGTGGAAGAAGCTTAGACAAAAAGAGGTAAATATCCAGGTGCTTTCTAGTGGGAACGAGCCATTTTTTTTTTTTTTGTTCATCATGTGTGGCAGTTTGCTAAGTAGATAACAGGTCCCTAAAATTGTAATTTTAAGAAGAAAAAACCGGAAAGAAGAAATAATTATCTACATACGCTCAACTCACGTCCATATGTTCCAGTATTATATTTCTTCCTTCAATGCATAAATTGTCTCGTTTTAAACATAACCTTTCATTATAATTCCTTTAATCTTGTTTATATTTTACAGAAGATTGTGTGTGAGGCAGTCAGAGTATAGCAGGCATAACTCAACATTTTGACTCATTCCCTTTTTTGGTATTTTGCAAGGGTATTTTCCTATTTAAAAAAAGTTATTTTTAAAAGGGATAGAAAAAAGTTGTTCAATAGATCTTTAGACTTAGTGATCTCCAGTTAAAAAAATGTCTAATTAATAAAACTCTGGATGCCTCACATATTTTTTTTTTTTATTGTTAGACGGTCTGCTGGTTGTAATCTTGAAAATGTATGCTTTGTTACTCAAATGTCATACTGTTGTTATTGCGTAATCTGTTTCTTTCTTTTTTACTCTTAAGAGTCTATAACATTTATTATACTTTATATTATTACTTATATGATTCTATTTTTATAGTGAGTTTGGTAATGTAAATGTTTCAAGACTTAGTATTGCTGCACCCCTCCCCAAACTAATCTGGATGTTTGTTTCTACTTGCCAAGGTAAAATAAATATATAAAAAAAAAAAAACGTGTTTTTCTCTTATTTTGAATTTGTTTTTACAAATTTTGAATTTATTTTGAAAAAAAAGTGGTTACTTTACAAGCTCTCTGTTAAGAAAACGCATTTCACATGCATATCATTTTTAGTAGCTTTACAATAGGTCGGAAATAGATCCATCAATGTTTTTCTTGATGTTTATCCTTCATGCCCAATTATGATTGATCCCTTAAGTTTGTCACCAAGGGATATCCTGGCTCTCCACTTTTTGTTTTTTTTCTCTTTGAATCTTTCCCCTTTGTTTCTTACTTGCAATTGTAAAATTTATACGCAGCGATTAGTCCCTCAACCCTAAACTCAAGGTTGACCTGTTCCAACGCACATCTATTTGTATAATAATGAATATTCTGGAACCTGTAATAAGAAGATTGATAAAATTAAAAACTATCAGACAAAGAGATTGATTTGCAAGCTCTTGCTGAAGATTCGTTTTAATCGTATGCTTTAACAAATTTTAAAACTCATTCTTGTGGCCATGCTGCTATGATAATAAAAATGTCCATGTTCACAATATATCAAGAAACAAAAAGACAAGTCTAGCACAAAATAAGCTACAACATAGTCTACACAGCAATCATGTATTGGGGATGGGTTTTTTTTTTTTAATGAATCAATTAGACCTGCACGTGTAGATTTTGTTAACTTACATATATTAATTCCTAAAAAGCAATTCTTTTTAATTTCATCACAAAATTTCATTTTTTTTAATACAATAAATTTATCCCTTGCAGGCAGCAATCCCAAAGAGCATCTGTAAATCAGTTGATGGCTTCACTTGGCAAAATTTTAAGCATTGCTTGATGTTTCTGGATCCATTCCATGGGATATGTAGTGAGCACCAAGTAGTGCTGGGGGTCTACTCGATATTTTACTACCCGTCGAGTATCGGGTACCGCGGCCACGGCATGTTCCGATCCATAGCACGGCGCATCCCGATCCGAGGGTCTAAAGTTAAATCCAGAGATCCGGCACTGAATGCAGGCGACGGCTCTCGAGTCATCGTGCAGCAACTAAAAAAGCATACCTCTAACATTTCCCGGCATCTTTGTAAACAGACACACACACACACAGACATACTCACATGCCGCGTGTCCAGAGTCTCACACACACCCTTTGGCTTAGTGTCGGTCATGATAAGACTTCGGCTGCATAGTGTAAAAAAATAATTTCGTAAGGGGAAAAAAAGCTGGCCAGTTATTTAATGTGCGGGGTTAGGCCTGCATAAACGCGGTAACAAAAGAACTTTAAAACACAGTTAAAATCCAATCTAAAAATAAAATATCTGAAGTAAAAACTCTATAATTCAAGGAATTAAACTAGAGACATTTAAGCAAAGCTAATACGAATAATACATTTAATATAAACCTGTTCTATTTTTTTTTAATTATAATATAACCAAAATTTATTAATTATAAAAATTCAAAGTAGAATTAAAGAGCAGCAGCAACTAGATTTTTCTCATTAAACAAAATGCAGACAAAAGGAAAAATGATTATTCATTATTTTTTTTTCAAATTATGATAGTGAAAATTATAACCTGAGCGTGCTGTTGCAGCCGAAATTTATTAATTATAAAAATTCAAAGAAGAATTAAAGAGCAGCAGCAACTAGATTTTGCTCATTAAACAAAATGCAAACAAAAATAAAAATGAGTACTGAATAAACAGAAAGTGATTTCATTGAAAAAGTATAAGCTCCTTATTCTAAAGCGCAATAAGCCATAGAGACAGCAGTGTAAGTAACGACAAAGCAAAAGGAGAGGATGATTCTACTTCTAATCCGCCACAGCAGAGAAAAATGAAGAGACCGGTGCACTGATTTACACTGTAGGCCCAAAACAAACCTCGCATTGATTGCGGTCTATTACTGTGATGACTGTCTATTTTCACCTGTTGATGTTTTTTGTTATGATTTCGTTATTGCATCCTACTCTTTCCTCTCCCTCTCCACCTTCCCCCTCCCCTAAAGAAGGTCTACCATAATCAAACAAATGTCGCCTATTTGTCTGCACGCCGCGCACGATGTTATATTTTTCGCATAGAATTAGTTCCATGTCGACGGTACATATGTGCCGATGAGAAGCTAGCACGGATCCCACGGCACGGCACAGTTCTGAGGTTTCGCAGGAAAAGCTAACGGAGCCTTAGCTAGACTACGACGTTATATTTTTAGATTGACCGACATCATTTGCATAAACTTCTGCCATCCAGCGATACATAGCAGCCATAATCACTTTTCGCAAACATACTAGCCCTCCCACCGAGAACATAAATGTTATGTAAGGGTTACATGATGACTACCTGCAATGCTCTAATGCTACTGGTACTGAATACTAGCCTGAAACAGATGCAAGCGCGCTGTGCAGAGTGTTTCCACTACATGCTCACTCAGTTACATTTACATAACGGTCACATGATTTGAGACAGTTTTACCAGCAGCGGCAGATTTCACTGGTTTTAATAGTTGATCAGATCGACGAGGTTTAACGCTCGCTTGCGGCTTCCGATGTAAACAAAGCAAGCCGATTTGCAGATGACAATAGGGAAACCACCTGTTAGTTACGTTGTGACTCAAGCTTACGGTGGGAAACATGGCTAGTAGTATCGCGATCCATGAATCTACTCGATGTGCCGTGAGTGTCGCTGCATGCCGCGGGTAGGGGACCGATCCGTGCCGATAGCCCCAGCACTAGCACCAAGGGCCTTGGGGACATTTCCCAACACATGTGTAAGGAACACCTGACGAGGTATTGTCTCGGGCAAAAAATGTTTCATCAAACTAGTTTTGTTACACTAATTTTTCAAACCAATTAGCTTCCAGTTATAAATAATTACCTGAGGTCAAGGAATTACATGTATCGAACACTACTGACAAAAAGTTTAATGTTGTCCCATCCTTGATCAAACATTTTTCTTTGGCTGCATGCTTAGTGAATATCAGGTCCCATATATATTCAAAGGATTTTGCAAGCAACTAAGCATGCCAAACAATAAATTACCCACCTCTCTCTCTCTCTCTCTCTCTCTCTCTCTCTCTCTCTCTCTCTCTCTCTCTCTCTCTCTCTCTCTCTCTCTCTCTCTCTCTCTCTCCGTAAGTTGAGTTCTAAAACACTGCCGGGATCCCTTGACCGAGTTATACGCTAAGCTCTTCATATTCTGAATAAGTAAGGTACCACAAGACATCACACAGACTTTAAAATGGTCGCAGGCTAGTTCTGCATCTCTTGCTTTGTTCACTCTTAACACGTCTCAATTATGTTCTTTTCTTAGAAAAACAAAAACAAAAACAATATATGTGTATATATATATATATATATATATATATATATATATATATATATATATATATATATATATGCATGGAAAACGAAAACGAAGATGCAAATGAATGCGACTAAAATTAAGCCTGGCTATTTTCAATGTCATACTCCCCCCCTGTCAGGAAATGGATTGTTAGTAGCAAATCAAAATGTATAAATCGTCTATCTTAATTCTCGCACGAAACTTGGCAGTTAAGTCACTCATAGTAATCTTTAACCAAGACTTTCTCAAACGATGTCAAATAATTGTTGCAAGTCTTTTTGATTTTCTGTAATTAATACAGAGGCACCACCGTATCTCAGGTGCCTTTTTTACATTAATTCCTGGATATGGTTCTGGTTTCACATTATAATTTTACTGTATAGAGAGAAAATGTCTGGGAAAAGCACACGTCCTAGTACATGTTTAACACCACGCTTTATTTATTTAAATGATCAACTCGCACTGCAGCTGTTTGTTTCCAGTTCATTATAATTATTGAAAACTAGTAATTTTTTTTCCCATCTATCGTCAAATGAACTTACACGCAGATCCATAAATACTATAAGCGGAGTTCTGAATAAAAACCAACACCTTGACGCAGAGACGATGAGACAGAGAGGGAGGGAGGTAGGGGGAGAGACAGAGAGAGAGAGAGAGAGAGAGAGAGAGAGAGAGAGAGAGAGAGAGAGAGAGAGAGAGAGAGAGAGAGAGAGAGAGAGAGAGAGAGAGAGAGAGAGAGAGAGAGAGAGAGAGAGAGAGAGAGAGAGAGAGAGAGAGAGAGAGAGAGAGAGAGAGAGAGAGAGAGAGAGCGCAAATAGAACATGTTCTTAGCCCATTCTTTGACCCATTTTATCAATTTTTTAGAGAGGGTAAAGAAAATACTGAACCGTTGCCAGCATTATTTTTTCAATTTTTTGGATCATAAGTAGATACACATTTAATAGGATTATCAATTTTAAATATCTAAACCATTATAGATTGCAGAGCATAAATTGTTGTTACTTTAAATTGATTTAAATAAAAACTCATTATGTCATTATATTTTTCTTTATTATGATGAAATACAGAGTTTCATAGGGCAGAAATGGAGTTAAAAAAAAAAAAAAAAAAAACAATCCAGAAAAGTATCGTACTGGTATTAATTTTTTTTTTAAATCATACTGATATGGACTAAAATAAGTTGGTTCGGTCCAAAAAAAATCATGCCCCGACATGGAAGGTGTGTTTTTCCGGTTGTTACTCACAGATTCATCGTCCACTAAGTAAGCTTAGTGTCAAAGATCTAAGTTTTTATCTGTAAAGTTTAGGGAGTAGATATCTAGATCTAGATCTAGCTCTCTATTAAAAAACGAAATAATTTAATCAAATATTTAGATTATTTCAAAGAATTTGTGGAATGTCGACCGAACGAAATCAGTTTTATCTGTGACTTATCTAGATCTAGGTCTAGAGTCTAATTATATCTAATTGGCTTGTCTGAGAACTCTTGTTTTATCTTGGCCTACATCACAAAGTCAGGTCTACCACTAAGCATTTAGAATCAAAATTTAGATCTACGCTTGTTAAGCTTGACTGTCTTCTTTTAATCAACTTTTAATGTTCTTGGTTAGTATTTCACAAAATTAAGGTCACATTTTGAGACTAATTGTAAGCTGTTCTGATCTAGATCTAGATCTAGATTAGACCGATTTAGATCTAGACTGTCTAGATCAGACCGTATAGCTTAGATCTAGATCTGGACTCTAGATCTGGGCTCTAGATCAATAAGGTTAATCCGGAATTAAAGGAGATAATTTTTATTTTAATATTATGTAACCTTTTTTTTTTTTACAGATTTAGGCCTAATAAGAGAAATACCGAAAACGTTTGGAAGCGACTTTTGAAGCAGATTTTGGCTGAAGATTTGAAAACCATCTGGGGCTGAAAATAGAAAGCATATCAAAGCTTTTTTATGTACAGCAGTATGGATAAGTTGAAAAAAGCCTTGAGTGGTGATGATGAAGAGGAAGACAAGGGAATTGTGACACAGGTATATTTAAAAAGACACTTTTGAAATTTCAAATTCTCTGAAACTCTTCAAAGAATGATCCAATTATATGAAAAAAGTGGAGATATTGTTTTATTATGAGGCTAAGTTATAGAACAGTTATAATGGAGATTATCATAATTTATATGATGTTGGTCTAGTATGAATTGTTTCTTTTTCAATGTAGCCCTTTTTTTTATTAACTCACTTGCGGCTGAAGCTCTGTCCAGAGATAATCTTAGCACCCCTGGCTGGGTTTTTTTGGATATTTTTAAAAATTTGTACAAGAAAAAAAAAAATTATCAATCTTTTAAAATCATATTTGAGATAAATAATAACACGTGCTGGTTTAAATGAAATAAACAGCAAGAATATTTTTTTAAAGATAAGATATAATTTTTTCTAAAACACTGCAAATTTTGGTTTTGTTTACTGTTAGATCAAGATATAGATTCGGAACTATCCTCCTCTGATTCACTACTTTCATCGATTTCTGGATGGTAATCATCTTCACTCACTTCTAGATCACTATCACTTTCATCTGATTGCTGAAATATCAGTACTTCAAAAGTGTTTGTCTATTCTATTATTTATTACTCCATTTAGAAATAAGTTATAGATCTAAATTCTCTTTCTGAGATCTAAATTCTCTTTCTGAACTCTAGAGAAGTGGTATCCATTTCTGTCTTAATAAATGTGAAGGCGTAGTGATACTAAAATTTGTATAGACGAGAGAAATGGTTATACTACCCTTTAACGGAGGTTTTCTGTGTCTTTAGCGGGATTAGTATATAGTATAGGAGTTATTGGGGATCAAAGTCCATCCTGTAAAGGCGACAGGAAATGCCCCAGCTAACAAGAGGCCTATCCCGTCTCCGTTACGGGAAACGCCGCAAGTGAGTTAACATATTTACCCTGATCCTGTAAGGATTAAATCTAATAAGAATTTAAACAAATTATTGAAATTCACCTGATCAGTAAGTAGTGAAATAAAAGCTGCAATTGAAGAGATTAGATTCATTTTCATTTAAGGAGTATTTGCTTTTCTCAGCTAGTTGTAATTATGATTATCTTATAATCAATGTAAATATGAGAATATGAAAAATGGCTTCTTTCCTTTAATTTTAAATGTAAAGATTCTGTATTATAAATTAGACGAATATAAACATATAAAACATTTTATATCTAAGGTGATTTTGTAGGAAATTTTTTTTATCCTGTGATTGTTACCCCTTGAAGTGAAGGAATAAACTTTACTGTGCAAGTACTACAAGTTCATATCTTTTAAGTATAATCCCACCTGAGCCTCAGGTAGAACCGCAGATTGATTATAAAAATAATTGTTGTGTCCGCAAATGATTAAGTTTTTGAAGAGACTAAATGCCTTTGAAAACTATTTGAAACTATATCAGGATTCAGATTTCTAAAATCCCTTCTTTCTTGTCAAAATTTGTGGTTTCTTTAATTTGAGGTTTGTGGAAATATCTATTTGTGTTTGCAATGATTAAGTTGACCTGTCTTTTTAAAAGTCTTTTGAAAAACTGAATGAATGTAATTATAGCTGAGTTTTGTTAAGTATTTTGTGGCTTCTTTTCACGCTATATCAAATTTATTAGGATCTTACGCTCCACACTTTTTTTTTTTGGTTTCGATTTCATGTTAACAAAGGATGTTTAAGAATTAGAACTGGGATTTAAATTGGTTTCTGCTGCTTAAAACCACTGGTCTTTCTTTCTCAGAAATTCAGCCTTTTTGGTTACAAGGAAGTGAGTCATGTTTACATCAGTTCCACGTTAAAGAGGAAAATAGAAAATATGGTTAACATCTTAAAAATTCATATTTTTTTTATCAGAATTTTATTTTTCAGTTTGAGATAGTTTCAGTTTTATTGAAAGGAATGGCTATTCATTTTATTGCTTTTCAATGACTTCTAAAAATAGACTAAGAGCTTTCAGAAATATGATTTCAATAAATAGAAAGGTCTTTTCAGTTGCTTTAGAAATTAAATTCATTTTAAATAGAGCTTAAAAATTTTAATAGTGTTTTTTTTTTTCCTTTTTTTTATAAATGACATCAAAAGGTACAAATATTACAGCAATCATAATTTCAATAATTCAGTAATAATTATGACTAAAAGGATTTATTGTGTACCCAAAACTTTTAAATATTTTGAATATGCACCACAGCTTTTTTTTTTTTTGTATTACTTTACCTGAAGTAAGAAAAAAGAAAAAGAAACATGAAGCTTTATGAAAATTAATATGCTAGTTTGCAAATTAAAGAGGCAAAGCTCAATTAACCCAGAAAGAGAAAAAAAATTCAGCTGTCTAATTTAATATATCTCGAAATCTAAAAATTTTTTTCTCAAAAGACTTAAACTAGGCATTCAAATCTATTCGAACTACTTACATTAATTTTTAAAAGCCATCTAAGGACAGATAAAGCTTTTCCTTTTCTTGAGCTGCTTTTTGAAAATAAAGGTGATTGATTATAATTACTTATGTGTGTCAATCATTTTTTTTTTCTTAAATTTTGTTTTTGTGTTAATGTCATTGATCAGAAAGATTAGTGAATAAAATTGGGACATGTCAAGGTTTTACTTATCCTAGTGATAGATTTTCTGCTGTCATCCACTAGCATGTTTCCTATGTTAAACACTTTTATTTATTACAAGCATTATTGCTTGTTCAAAACAGGTGGGGAAGACATTGAAGAAATTCTAACTTCACAAAAATAACAGACTACATGTATTATCCTCCAGAGCCACACAGCTTCACTAAAGAAAAACAAACTGTACATCACATGGAGAATACTACTACAATAAAGAAAAGCAAATTTTCCAACATTAACAGATATATATATCTCCCTCAGAGTCACTCATAGGACTGTTTTAAAATATATAGAACTTCGAGACATCTGAATTCTTCACACGTTTTCATGAAGACATTCTTTAAATGAGGGAGAGATCTCAAGAAAAAAAAAACATTAATAAATTTGGGTACAATCTTTTATGTAGCATAATGTGGTGCTGATGATCCATTACAGATACAATGCAGTCCTCGACTTGATGTGTGAAAAAGTGCTCTCCAATACAAAGTAAAAATATGCAACTTCTCAGACAATATAACAGAGAAAAAACAATTTTAAGGCCCCTGCTTTTTTTAAAAATTTATTGGATTACCTGGATTGCCAAAGCTTATAATTATTCTAGATCTAGTCACAATTAAGTCATGCAAGACAAATTAATAGGTTAAAAAATGGCTTATCCCATGTTTCTATGGTTCCTTGTTGACAATTTAAGGATCTGGTCGATATCTAAGATATAAAACAATATAGAAGTACGAAATCATGCAAAAGAAGCAGAAGTGATGTTTACATTCGCAACTGCTGCTCCAAAAGAAAACGTAACGGTGACAGTTGTTCTTAAAATGCTGATAAATCAAATCACTACTATTTTCCTGCACAGAACGATGATGCTTTTGTTTTTACGCTGGAGTAGGTCAAATTTTATTCAGTTTTTTAAATTTTCTCCATTTAAGTAAAATAACTTGTATTTATTTGTTTTAAAAGCCTCATCATCTTTTAAAAGTAATTTGGTTTATCATAACAAATTTGGCAAAAATATGTGAAGAATTAATTACCATAAATATATAACAAACTTTCAGAAGCATTTTTTTAGCCTAAATCCAAAACTTTTCTTTTTTTTATACAGCGTTTAATACTGATCTCGCCAGATTAAAATTCGGTAAACTTCATCACTGTACATTGAGTGGTTTTGGAGGAGATAGCGGGGAAAGAAATCAAAGTTGCCTTGTATACTATAGATATAGCAAAGTAGCAGTAAGTTCTTGTCATCACTGACCTGACATCAACATTGTTATATCAAAAGATCAATGAACAAATTTATAAGTGCAAATGGAGGGTGTTATGAAAATCAAGGAGCTGGTTTGCAAAGGAAAAAGACAAAGTTCCATTCCTGCAAAAGGGGAAAAAATCAGCATTATTATTAAATATCCCTGTAAATCAATCAAAATTGTTTTTTTCATTTCAAGAAAGTTAAATTAGGCATGCAAACCTTTTTGTACTATATCCATTCTGTTTTAAAGCAATCTATGCACAGATAAAGCTTTTCTTTTTCTTAAACTGAATTTTGAATATAATGGTGATTGAGTTTTTTTTTTTTTTTTATTAAATCAAATTTGTCTGCACCAATTTTGTAAATTTTGTTTTTATGTTAATAGCATTAATGAGAAGCATTATTTCCTGCCAGCATCAATTTGCATGTTTCTTATGTTAAACACTTTTATTCTACGTATTGATAAGTTTTTGTCTTCAAGAGCCATAGATAAACATCAAAATTTCAACAAATTTAAAAAATGCTAATATGAAAATAAGAGGGGAAAAGAGGGAGAGGAAGTTAAAAAAAAAAAAAAAGCACATTGTTTTAAAGCAAGTAAAACGCTTACTTTGACTTTTTAGACATATGAAAAAATTTGTTTGTGACCATGTTAATTTACAATCATTCAGAAACATTTAAGCGATATGGAGATTTTTGAGAGAGTGTTAATTTACCTAGAATTGATTATTTTTATCGAAATTATTATCTTAAAAGTTAAAATTAATAATTCTTATAAAGACTATTTTCATGACTTCAACCAGATCTTTAGTTTTTATAACTTTCATATGCAGTATATTGAAATTGGGAGAAGATATGAAGACTTCAGTTCCCTTTTGTTCATGTTTTAAATTCGAGAGTGAGCAAAGGAGAAAAAATTAATGCTTGTTTAGTTCTGTGTTTCTTAGGTTCAAGGTAATTTCATAATAATCAGTTGGCCTTGACTAGATGCTATAAAAGACACATCACTCTTCTTACAACTTTGCTTTTTTTTTTTTTTCATTTTACTATTTTAAAATTAAATTGATGGATGCAAGATGTGCATCCAGTAATTATTTCTCAAGGGAGAATGAAGCTTTCAAAATATGATTTGTTGCTGTTTTACAACTCTCAGAAAGATTCTCACTTCTTGTCTATAATTCACTAATAAATACTTGCATGTGTAAACTGAACCTAAAAGCAAAGTTATGTCCGCAAACTACATTTGAAGATTTCAAGGTACAATAATGTTTTGAAAAATAAGGTATTTTGTTCTACCAGATAAGTGATGCTACAACACTCAGCTGGTCTACAAGAATTAAAGGTTTTCTCTTCTGCTTCATTCTGGGTGCTGTATTGTCCATTCTTGTGAGTATGAATTTTGGAAAACCTCAAAAGAGAAGCTTTCATAAAATGAAGAGCTTAGCATTACTCTTCTTTACCATTTTTGAAAATTCTGTTCTACTTATTGATGTGGTAAAGATTTTTTTATCCTTTCTGTTACCTATGATCTTTCATATCATATTCAGGTTTATCTCCATCTCTACGCTGGAGACTTTTACACATAGTCATTGGATGACTTTTTGTTGCTTTACATTTTTTCTCTATACATATATATATATATATATATATATATATATATATATATATTTCATGAAGCAATTTTTAAATTGTCTTGAACCTCAATTGTACAACCAAAAGCGAGTAAGATAAAAATGAAATACTTATCGATGTCTAGACATTAGTATTGAGTAATTAGATACATGCATGCTTCAGCTTAACTGTTGCCTGAGTGGTATGACAATTTGTTTTCTTTAAAATTTATAGGTTCTAAACACACAGATCTCCTAAATACACACTATAAAAGCCTATTCTGATCAAGACATGATTGTTGCAGATCTTAGACATTTCTGGAAATTCAATGCGGTTCTCTGAAAGTGCACTTCCATAAGAATGAAGATACATTCTTGATAAATGCACTTTAACTTGGTGATAGCAGAAAGTCTTGGTTTCATTGTACTTTTTCATTTCATGATTGTCTTTATTGCGGTCACTGTCTAAAGGAGAAAAAATTAAAGGTTTTCAATTAAGGGACACTGTTCATACTCTTTTTTAAGAGTTGCTTTGAACTCACATTTTCTTTTTCAAAGATGAGATAAATTTTCACTAAACTTAGGTGAGTTTAAGGCTAGGTAAGGCAATTGGGGGCAATGCTATTTCTCTGTTTCATTGTTTGATCATCAGTTACTCAAATCAGTCATTCAAGTGTCCCCTGAATTGAGTGAAAAAGATGGCAATACTTCACGGAACAGTTGTTTGAATCTTTTGATTTTAATTATTGCCCATTGAGCTTATTGAAATAATTAGGGTATGAGACCAGGTTTATACCAATGTGTTTCCAATCCCTAAAAAATCAGCTTTTATTGCATATTTAGGTTTGAGATACAGGCAATAAATTGTGAAACATCTTTGTGAAATGTTACAGTAAAGTCTGCCTAAAGTTTATGTTTTTAAATATTTTGTTTTTCAAATCCTTTTTATAATGTAAGAAAAAAAATTGTCAGCACCAAAGTAGGATCAATATAAGTTTGAATATATCTATGAAATTGTTCAATCTAGAAAATTTTATAATATTAACGGAAATGGCAAGATAATAAAATGAGGCCAAATTAATTGTATGCATCTCAACTTTCTCTTCTCAATTTATTCCCTTTGCATTTCCCATGAATTTATACGGAAGTTCTGCATGGATAATTGCAAACCAATCAGTTCATATGTTGAATAAAGATTATTATTAAATTCCTGATTGTATCATAAAATAAAAGACAGCTGAATATCAAAATAAGCCTCTAATCATTGTTTATCTTGAAAAAGTTCTTGCTTTACTTAAAATCATTCTTGTTGCAAATCATCCTGAAAGGTGTGATAAATTTTTCTATGGTGTTGTTTTCAGGGTAGCTGTTTATTATTTATGCGAAATGGACTTGTGATATTTGGTGTCCTCTATACTCTAGGGAACATCCTCTCCATGACCAGGTATTATATAAATAAGGTTTTAAATTCTTATTGAGATTAGTTAGCAAATGTGATTCAACACTCTTCAGATGAGGATTTCCTTTTCAGTCAGGCAGTTCAAAATTTCTTTTTTTTTTCATCTCATCACTCAGTATTTTCTGTAGCATTGTATACCAAGTATGAAGCATTTTTGTTATTGTTATGTAACTTGGTGTTTTTTACCAGGTTGCAATCCTGCCTTACTTCATCAATTCACTTAGCAAGGCAACACTCACACTCTCAAAAATGTTCCTTTGTATTTGCTCAATTAAAGAAGGCATCTTAAGTCTTAACTGAATCTGAAATTAATCCCCATATAGTCTTTCATATTGTCTTGAAAAGATCATTCAACTTAATGTATGGATTGAGAGTTCCTCTTACTTTTTTTTTTCCACAGCACATGCTTCTTGATGGGTCCATTAAACCAAATTAAAAAAATGTTTGCAAAGACAAGAGTTGTGGCCACTATCCTTGTCTTTGTATGTATTTACCCTTACTGTCACCATTTTAAGTATGTTTTGTATTTTATTTCTTTAAGTTTTGATTAACACATCACTGTGAATGTTGATTTTTACAATTTTCTTTTTTTTTGTGTGTTGACGAATATGTGATTAATATATCGCACTATGGAAATGACATGTCATTAGTCCAAATTTTTAGATTCAGATTAATAAAAACTGTATTAACTATTATTCTCAGGCAGTGATGTTTATCAAGTTAAATCTTAACATTTTTCTTCCTTAAAAATGTAAAATTTCTTTTTGCATGATTGGTCCATATGAATGTGTTAGGTATATAGTGGTTTTATAATGCTTGTGTTCTTTTTTTTTTCAGGTGATGTTTGTTCTTACTCTTATCTGTGCATTTGCAGTAAGTGTTGACAGAAATTTCCGATAAACAAATATCCCTTAACAAAGTGTCACTTTAGCAATACTTTAGTTGGGGTACACTGGCCCCAGTCATGCACTAAGTAGATTACAGGGTCGGAGTCATTCACCCAATGTGGCCGCACTGCTGGCATGCACCTGTCTTTTGTCATAGTAGTTTATTTTAGTACAATCTGCAAGCTTCATTTGATTTTCTTTTAACTTGATCATTCACTCATTAAAACAATAGCAAAAAAATGGCTTTATTAGAAGCCTTTGTATCAGTCATTTAAGCAGTTTGAAAATTACGTGATTACTTAGTTAATTAACATGGTTAAGTGACCTTTAGCGGACAATCAACCACACAAAACTTTTTTAAAAATTTACAATCGATAAGGCAAAACATTTTTCTAAACACTCCCGCAAAAATCACAGCCTTAGGACAAAAACTGGATTTGTGAGCTTGATCCAAACATAAATCTCTTTAATTATTACTACAGCATTTTTGTTACTCCATCAAGTTAGAATATCCAAACAAGTAACAATGATGCATGATAAAACAAAGTTTAAAAAAGATGACATCAGAAGGCACAAAGTAATTTTACAGTGATAAAAAGTTATAGTTTTTCATGACTAGAAGCATGGACAGGTGTAACACCAATTAATTTTACAGTGATAATAAATAAAAATTTACATGACTAGATGCTTTTACTGGTGTGACACTAATTAATTTTACAGTGATAATAAATAATAATGTACATGACTAGCTGGGTGGACTGATATGACTTCATTAGTTATGCGCTATCAACAGTCAACCAAGAGAGAATATATAGAAGGTGTGACGACAAAATGTGATGCATTTTACTCTCACTATTTAGAATTCAAGAGGCTCTAAATTTTTCTATGTGTTCTATTGTTTGATGTGAAGCCTGTGTTCCTTGTTCATTTCAATGCATGAGTATCACTTTTTTTATATTGTTTTTTTTTATTTTCTTCATTAAATTCTTTTGGCCACATGTTCAGCATATTTTGTTCACATAGTGATAAGGACGATCTTTGGTATGTTCAATAATGGTGTTAAAAAAAAATTAATTTAAAAATTGTGTGTGATTTTTGAAGATATGAAACCTATTAAATCAGAAAGATAAATAATATTTGAAAACGGTTGAAAAAAAAATTTGTATGTGCCTGTTTATCTGTTATTGTCTAACTAAGTTGACACAATAGAGGTAAATTTTTAAAACTTAATGAACAAATAAACGAAGTTCTAAAAAAAGCTTTTAAAGATAAAAACAAAAACCACAAGACAGATCCAAAGTCAAAAGGAAACTGTTTTAGGATGTAAAAAATTTTGACTGTAGCGTGTTAAACATAGACAAACTACATTACGCATCAAAGTACAGTGCATAAAAAATCAGACACAATTGTTCTCCCTACATAGCATTGTCAGCAGAGCACATGTGACAAAGATTGATTCACTGATGATGTTCTTTCGTAAGGAGATATGCTGGCTACCAGGAGTAAACTAAAGTATTGCTGAGAGACCATATTGAGCTGCTGTGTTAAAAATGCTATATTTAGATTTCAACAATAAGAATTATATGCAAATGAGCAATTCTCAAAAGGTCAATAGTTTCCAATTTCAAAAAGATTTTCTAATGAAAACGATAATGTATTCTTCCAAGCACCTGTTGAGGAGATAGCAGGTATAGTTTAATGTACCTCTAAAACCACATAATTTAATTCTATTCAGTTTTGTATTGAATCAGTTAACATTTCGTCAATAACAAATGTCACATAAAATAGTGGTGTTTTTGAGAGGTTGTTTTAGCAAAGTGGCCAACTTTGTACGTAAAACTCATATATTTTTTTCTTTTTTTTTTGGTCACACAGTAGCTTTTCACTTAAAAAACAGACCAAACAGAGAGCATTATTCCTTTTAAATCTAATCTTTAATATGTACTTCTGGATGTTATGCTCTATGCCATTTATAGGGCCAATCAAGATTTCAGGACATGGCCTGCTGGCCTGTCGTCCTCTGGAGAAAAAAAAATTGTGTATCCATGGTGCTATACAATTACAAAGTGATGATTAGTCTTCAGTTTGAGAGGACCGCATATTCTGCAGGCTTTTTGAGATTTTGTGGCCAAGAATGGAAAAACTGCAGCCCTTTTGAGATTTCATGCTCCCACCCATGAGCCTAGCTAGTTTGCTACATGCTTGTATAGAGAAGAGTGCTAAAAACAGAATTCATTTCCTTGCAATAAACAGGGTAAATGCAAAATCTTTTATCTGATTGGGCCTCTGAAAACAAACTAATTCCTTTCATGTCATACTATAACATCCAGAATATACTTCGTTCCTTGTTTACTTTCACTTTTTGGACTAAACCATTATTGTCAAGTTCACTGGAAATGACCTCTTTCTTCATGTAAGACGTTCTCTATTCTACACTAGTCTCAGTTGTCAAAGGGCCCTTTCATTTCAATTCTGTCATCACCTTTGTAGGATAACGTCCAGAAAAAAAGTTCCTGACCATAACGTCCAGAAGCATTTAAGGCCCCATAAAAATCTGAACAGCAGTTTTGGACGCTTTTGTTTGAAGTACTTGTTTCAAAAGATTTAATCATCTTATTTTTGAGACAAATCTAACTCTAAGCATGTTGGACAACGAATACTAAAGACTGGGCATTAACATGGTTCTTCTGACGTTATGATGACGCCAAGAGGTCCATTACCACCATTTCTTATGGGCTTTTTTAAGTCTAATTTCAACTGATTTTTAATTCTAGGGAGGGAAAAGTTTTTGGCTTTGTCTCAGGTTGATTATTATTTACAACAACGTGTGAACTGATGTAGATCTATGTTCTTCATGATCTTCATGGTGTTACAATGACAAAAAAATCATATCACTGTAACATCTGGAAAACAAAATATTCGCAGATTGGTTTTTTGAATCTTTATCTACCTTGCAGACACTCTAGACTCTAGCTCTTGATGAGCAACCAACAGTGGAGGCAGTTCACATTGAAGTCTAAATCTAATTAAAAGCTGCAAACACTGAATTCTGGAACAAGTTTTTCCCAACATTACAATGACAGACATTATGTCACTGTTACATCAGAAAGAACCAAATTTGTAATTATTTGTGGACTCCTTGACAACACTGTAGATCCATTAGATTTTGGTGAGGAATCAAAATGCAGCCAACTTACACAGAACTTTAAATAACAAACACAAAATTCTGGACGAAGTTCTTCCAGATGTAACAAGGACAAAAGTTGAAATCCATTGCACCACAAACTATGAGTCTTGCCATACAATTATCATATTTTAATGACTTATAACATCTACTTCTCCTACAAAGAAATAATGGTATGGTTTTTTTTTTGCTTATAAGGTAGCTGATCTTCAATCATTTTATGTCATCAGTAACGTTGGGAAGATCAATCTGTATTGATGAAAACCAGTAAATAAGACTATTTCTGTGTCCATCTTCAACTGTTCTTCAATCTTAAGATAGGTAAATTGATCGGTGTATGCCTTTAAGTTTGATAATTATTTGCAACAATTGTGAGCTAACAAGCTCTTCACAATCTTCCAGATGTTGCAATGGCAGAAAATTGTGTCACCATAACATCCGGAAAGACAAAATCTCATTGATTAATTTTTAGAACCCCTATCCTAGACTGTAACTCTTAGCTAGGAATCAAATGCAGTCAGCTTAAAATTAAATGTTAATAATTTTAAAAGCTGGAAACAAAAAAAAATTCTGGATGTTACAATGACACAAATTGAATCTATTTACTACCATAAATTATGAGTCTTTCTTTTCAACTATCATATTTTAATGTATAATAACATCTATTTTTTCACTCTAGGTATTAAGGGTGTGAATTTTTTGCTTTAAAGGTAGTTAAAATGTCATCAGTAACGTCCTGAAGATCATTCTATGGTGATGAAAACCAAGCGTTACACAAAAATATAAAAAAAAAAGAAACTATCTCCAAATCTTTTTTTTTTCCAATAAATATACACCTTTCTCTATGATATTGAACAATTTTGAGACAAAGAGAGACAAAATAAATTCCAGGTCTAACGTAACCCTTTAGGATTGACCCTTTAGAATTGCTCATGTTGAAAAAATTGTATAGGATTCATATTTCCATGGATTTGGAAGAATTCAACTTGAAAAGTTTTTTCTTATCTTATGCCTTATAATTTTCTTCTAGAAATGATCAATATGTAATTTTATTCAATTCACAGATAAAGAATGCTCCACTGACCATCATTTGCTGCATTTTGCAGTTTTTGGCTATGACATGGTATTCCTTGTCTTACATTCCTTTCGCCAGGTATGAAAATTTATAATTTCATCAGTTTTAAAAATTTGTGTTTTATTTTTAATTTGTAAAATTAGCTGTTAAGAAATATAAAAAGGTTACCATTTTAAGAGGCATTTGATACCTACATTTACTGATCCTTTGAACCCTGAGCTCATGAGCCTTAGAAATACATAGCCTGAGTTTCAGGACAAATTTTTGTTTCAAAGTGTATTTGTAGAAAAGACCTACATTGATATGAATAGAAATGCTCTTGGCAAAAAGTTTTGATCTCTGTATTAGTTAAAAGAATTTGGTTTAATCTGTTGCATCTGTAATCACTTAATGATAATTTGATGCCATAATGGGATGTAAATCAGCATCAATATGACCAGAAATCAACTAACCCATTTGAAATATTCAAAGATAAACGAGGAATGCAGTTAAAATTGACGATCAACCTAAACCCTGATCAGGTGACCTGCAAGCACAGAGATGCTCTCTGCTGCTGCCTCAGCCAGATAGCCTCTAACCATGCACATAACAAAGTAGAATGGCTGTTTTTGTAATTTCTGTTGAAAAGTTTACAACAAAATGGCTTTATTGTAAAAAAAAATTCACATGTCCCATTTTCTTTGCAGCCTTAAAACCTGATCTTTGTAATATGAATGACATTAGGTTTTTTTTTTGTTTATGTATGTTTTACAAATTTTTGTCAGATAGCAAAAGATATCGAAAGAGAAAAAGATAAGTTTTAAGAAAAATAAAATTTTAAAGAGATATGGCTGGGATGAGACATTTTCAGTCTATAATTTCAGCCTTTTCTGTAGTGAAAAAAATTAGATTTGTAATTAAAATAATTAATTTACGAGTAAACAAACTCTTCAATCTATTTGAGATCTGTTTATTGATGTTCCCATCAAAGCTGAAGCCTCAATGCTTAATCTTCTATTAGAAAAACTAAACAGATACAACTATATCTGGACAAAAATTATGAGCAACGAGAACAAGGGAGGATTACAATACTAAAATGAGAAAGCAAATGAAAAACAAAAAATATTCAGATCAAACATACAAGAAACCCTTATTGGACCTGTCATATATTGCTTGTTATCTTCAAGGTCTTGAATGGCAGGGAGACATTAGTTCAAAACAAAAGACCACACTTTTCTAGTAACACAAAGGCCTGGTAACAATACTTATCAGGCTTCTTCAAATTCTTATGTGGGTAAAAGCTTGCAGGGAACCCAAATAAGTTTCTGCTGGTTGTGGCATTGTATTGTGGGATCAAATACTAGTTGCAGAGTAAAAGCCATATTTTACTAACAGTAAAAATGACAAACAAAATGATCTTTTTTATAAATATATGCATCAGTGTTGTCAAATGTCAAAACATCTTCCGCTTGCATCATGTTTGTATTTCAATCAATTTTGAGTTACTGAGACTTAAAGGATGCAAGTCTGAGAGGTCTGACAAGCTGAAGAGTAAGGTCTGTTTTGCATGTATTTGTGCCAGAATTTCTCAACATCTGTTTTATTATCAAGTGATTTTTATGCTGAAAAGTCACAAAGATAAATCCCTTAATTTAATTTGCTTTTTTTTTTTTTTTCAGAGATGCTGTCATAAAGTGCTTTAGTGCTTGTCTTGAATGAGGATTTAATCAGGGAGATTGGACCCAAGGCACTAGGTTTTGTTTTTTTTTTTGTTTCAAGTTGTGAACATAGCATTTGTGTGTTGTAATATTTTACAATAATTTGTTTTGTGACCTGGCTTCAAGTCATTATCTTTTTCACTTCATGCACTTTAGACTGAAAGAGTTTTTATTTTTTATGTGCAATGCGTTTAATATGCAGATTAATGTTGTCTATGGTTATCAGCAACAACTTTAGACTTATTTTTAATGCCATGTAAAGTTTAAAGAAACATTCTATGGTGAAATCGTCATTTTTGTTTGAGTGTGCGTGTGTGTCATGTCCTTTCGTTTTCTTGTTAAAGAAGTGACCTTTATTGTGTTAATAACTGTATTTATATTTGTATGCTTATGTTATTGATGGGTGCAAAATGCTTCTTTTTGCTTACTGTTTTGTTTTACAACACCATAATATTGTACAGCAAAATCAAGATGTACTATCTAATAATGGTTTTGTTCTGTCTTAAGTACATTCTTTATTGAAAGAAATGATTCTACACATTATTGGCTTGTTTCAAGTGAAGCATCATTTATTTTTTTTTCTTTTGTGAATCATAAGTTTTTTTTAGAAAATATTTGAAGACTGTGTAAATACTTAATTTCACATGTTTAGCAATATATGTATATGCTGTTGTCATGTTCATACAAAAGAAACAAAGCCATAAATATTGAAGCGCTAAAATGAATATTGAATTACTCTGTTGAGGATGAGATTGGCCATATTGATTACATAAGATATTTGTAAGTCATTACCAGTGAGAAAAATCCTGTATCTGGAGCTGGTTGCCTTTATGGGGAATATGATCATTAGAAAAGAACAGTATTTTCTTTTCAATTAGTATTTAAAAAATCTTTTTTTGACCTTACTAAGACATCAATTGATAGGACTAGAACTGAAAAGAATTAACACTAACAGTTTAAAAGCATATGATATGCTCAAGTCAGAAATATTGATTCTTGTTTTATTAAATATTTTGCACCTCTTTGTTGTATATGGCGTACTACATACCTTATATTTTTCTCAAAAGAAAATATGTTAAGGCACTCTATCAGAAATACATGTATCATATACGTTATGCTTTGGAACTAGAATTGTGTTATATGATGTATCAAATAAGTAAAAGATATGGAACCTGATTTTATATAATTTTTTTAACTTCTGTGTTTGAAATTTATACGTGAAAATGGTTTTTCATTCCTTGTCTAGGTCTAGAAACAGCATTGCTAGTTCTAACCTAGCACAATTAAATCATCAAAAAAAAAATTGGTGCAAAGGAGTTATGCATATCTTTCAAAAACAAGTAGTTTGTCCCGATTCCTCACTTGGTAGGGGAAAGTCTAAGTAAATCATTATTCTATCCTTTTTTTCCCCCATCCTACCATATTTATCTTTCTTCCATCTCTCTACTCTTTCTAGTACACAGCAATGTCTCAAATCTTTATTATTACTGTATGTATCCTCCACAAATCTCTTAATTTAGATGAAGGATTTTCCTTATTTGTATCCCATTTTGCCACCGCTGCTGGGTTTTAAACAATGTAATCACACTTGATAAATCTGCATCCTCATCATCATCAGACTGCTATCTTTAACTTCACTACAGGATTTCCTTTGCACCTGGCAGAGATTGAGGCTTGATCTAATAATTTTTGCTCCGTTTCCTTCAAAGATATAAAAAAAAAAAAAAGAAAAGAAGAGAGTGCTGTTACTCTCATTTACAGCTAGGCATAAATTGAGATGTAGAAAAGAAAAAAAAGGAAAATTATTAAGACAGAGATCTTTGTACTTCAGGTATTGTGGAACAAATTGTTATGATGAGTTTTATCATATCTTTGGATGTGAAGTCCAAACAGCATCGAAACAACTCTCTAATGCTAAGGTTTGTAAATACTCCAGCAATGAAGATGCAGCTTTATAAATGAGCACAGTGTGAATGTAACCTTCATGGACTGGTGTGCGATTATTTGTTTTTATTCATCTATTTGCTTTCAAGTTCTATTTTTGACTCGCCACATTCCAAGATTCAAAGTAAAACAAAAAGGATGTGTTTTTAATATGTTTATTGTAGAAATATATTCTTGTTGACACACCAATATATTCAGAGACAAATAATAAATTTAAGTTCAGAAAAGTAAAATTAGTCGAAAACCAGGTGAATAGCATCTTAAATTATAGTTGGCAACACTCATCATGGATGTTTTTTTATGATTAATTGATAAGAATCTGTCTTAGTAGAAATCGGATGCATTTTTTTCAATCTGCCATCTTTAAAAATGTGCTTAATTATTTTTTGATCACTTAATTATTAGAAAATAAAACTGTAATGATGTATATTTTTACACCATATGACAAAATGATTATCAACCTCCATGCATAATGCTTTAGTGATTTGACAAAATGAATAACTTTGTATGTCAACTTGGTCAGATAGCAATCGAAGCTTTACCAAATTTCCTTGTCATGAAAAAAATTATTTTTACATGGGTCTTTTCATATTATTTTTGCTAAACAAACTTTGAAAACAAAATTGTTGACTTTGGAATTTGATAAGTACCCAATGTGCCTTCCTGGTTGAGGATTTTTAATATCAATTATTTTGAATTTCTCAAATGTTAGTGCCTGTTTTGGAGAATGAATTTAGATGTTTTTTTTTTATTTTAACTTGTGAAAGCTAAAGCTAATTTAGTAGTATCAAGAGGTTTTACAAAATGAATATTTTTGAGCTGCAATGATTTAAAAACCCGGTTAATTTGAAGAAGACTAATTTACTGAATATTCGCCCTTTTAAGATATAATAAAGTATTGCTTAATCATCTGAATTATGTACAAGGTTTTCTCTCCTGAATTCAGACTTTTTGCTGATTTCAATGTAATGTTGTGATGATGGTTATAAAAATTTTTTTTTAAATTAAAAAACGAACCAAATTCATCTAAATATCAAAAATGTAACCAAATTAAATTTGCTAACAGCAAAAATGGTTTACAATGTACCAATGCCATTCATATTGTAGGTACATTCATTAAAAATTGTCCCCAATAAGGCCTCAAGTTTCTTTGCCTAGTCCTGGATCTCTCTTTTTTTAAAACTAATTCTATTGAACGTGAACCACTGTGCTCATTTTCTGGTTTGTATTTCAAGTCTGTTACCTCATCATCATTTATTTCATCAAAGTTTTCATGAAACCCTTAGCATCATTTGATCTAGCTTGTCTAGTTATGATCACAGAATCAAAAGTTACCCTAAGTCTGTGAAGAAGTAAAGCTTATAAAATCATGTTTCACAGATGAAATCAAACCAGAGGTATCATCAGAAAATAGGAAAAACCGTCTGTCTATACATATGTATACAGTAATCTTGCTTTTGGTTGTTACTTCACCTATAAAGGCTATGCGGGAGCTGATAGGGAGCAGTACAGGAAAAAAAAGCAGGAGTGGTAGTGGAGCTGATCAGGGGATTAAGTGTTAAATTGGAGCCACTACCAGAAAAAAAAGTTTTAAAATTTTGGGTTGTTTCTCCGCATTTTGAATCATGATAAATAACTCAAATTTTGAAGGAACATCACTGGTCATCTCTTTGTGCAACATGAAAGATTAAGGTGACTTTTCTCAATTATGATAATTGGAATTGTATTTTTTTTGAAAGCCATACTTTATTCCAAATAATCTGTCTGGGCCTTAATATAAAGATATGCTAAATAAGGAAAACAGATTGATTTTACCGTACCAGTTAAGTCGCTGTTAATGTGAATAAACATACCTAAATTCTTTTACCAAGTTCAACCAAATGACTACAAGACAATTATCAGCAGTTTGCTAGCAGTTCCAAGGAATGATTTGATTACACTGTAAATTATGCATTCATAGGCTCAATAATTGTTCAAAGTTGAGCTACTTATATCTAAATCAGCATTAATGTTGCAAGTAATTTCATGCATTTTTATTTTCTTGTTTATGAAGAATTTCATGTAGGAAAATCATCAGTGAGGCTAAAAACATATTTATGATCATCTGAGACCAAATTTACGCATGGTCAGAAGTACAATTTGTCAAGGAGAAAGGCGTTTCACTCAAATGTTACCTACACCATTCTTTGTTTCTTTTCAGTTATTGACATTTATCATTTTAAATCACAAGAAGTTAGCCACATATTTTGTTCAATTTGTGCATCATTGAAAGAGCCATGTTAAACTTTTCCAGCATTAAAATTCTGAACCTTTGCATATTTCCTCTGGGAGGAATACAAATCAGACTAAAGAATATCAAGAATAACCATGATCATATTAATGTACTACGTTATAATTATCTTAAGTGCCAGTTATAGGTGGTTAACCTTGGAAGCAACCTTTTGCACATTTTAATTTTTAATACATGTATATTTTTTTTTTGGTTTGATCATTTTTGCATCTAAGCAACAAAAACTAAGAGAAGTTTTAAAAGAAAAAGGAAATAATTTTTTGTCTGTTATGCTGAATGAAGACGGGATGGCGGTTAAAAATAAAAATCCATAGATGTTCATCCTCATACAACAGTCAATATATTTTCCATCGCAGAAAAGGATTTGTGAATATTTACATATGTGCAAATTGAGTATTACTTTTGAAAAAATAAACTATTCTATAATGTTGATGCTGATATGGTTTATGAAAATATGTGTGTGTATGCAGGTTTGTTCAAAACTTTACATCATGTTATTATGATGTTAATGAGGCGATAATATTGAAATGGAATATGTACCAAAACAAAAAAAGTTGTATTTCAATGTGTATTGCACGTTTTTTCTTCTTAATCAATCCTAAAAACTTTGAGTGAGATAAAAAGTTATTTGAAGAGCTTAGTTCAGTGGTACATCCCCAACATAAAGTAAATGAACCTACAGGATTTTTCCCAGTGTCCATATTGGTAAACATGCCAATCCTAATCAAATAATAACCATCCTATTTCCTCCTATTATCACTACAATGTCCTCCTTTGTGTCATATGTCCAACCACAGTAATGCTAGAGATAAAGTCTGTTTGATGTGTTGACTTCATCTTTCATATGATTTTTTAAATTATTAAATTATATTTCCTGTGGCTCACTGAATGATTTTTCCGTGTGTTACACAGGATCTTTGATTTTCTCGTGGAGTTGATCCTGTGCAGCACACAGGATGGCCTTAATAATTTTTTTCTCGCCCGCTATTGTGTTTATCGCTTAAGTGAAAACCCTCTACGCAAGCAGAGCATCTTAGTTTCAAATTTGTGTAGACCCGAGTGGAAAAGAGTCAATACTTCTTTTTCTACAAATTTTTTCCTGAAGTCAGTTCTGTGAGGCACAGACACTCTAGTGGACTTGCACATGCAGGCAAATTGCGTAATGTTTTTTTTTTTTTTGCCAGCCATAAAAAAAATTGCCTACATTCAAAAAAGCATTTTGAAAAAAATCGTTTGATATATAGTATTCAAATTTGTTTTATTTTAAATGTTTATTGTTTTAAAACTTGCATGACCGAATTTCATGTCAATTGATTAATGAAGATCTAGGAATGTCATGGTAATTTTTTATAAACTACCCTGAAACACTGGCCTTTAACACTTGTAAACTTAAAAATAGCCCAGGGTTGAGTGAGTTAAAAAAAAAAAAAAAAAAAAAAAATTATATATACATATACATGTATATAATAAAGTTGGTGGGGAAATCAAATCCTTTTAAAAAATAAAGTGTGGTGTCAGACTAGGATATGTGCTTTCCCCAGACATTTTCTCTCTCTAGAGTGAAATATTTCTGCAAAACATAGAAAAATACCCAAGAATTAAAGTAGGAGAGCACAAGATAAATAGCTTGAAACTCTCAGATGACACTGTATTAATAGTAGAAAATAAATAAGACTTTTAATGATTTATAGACATTGCTGGGAAGGAAAGCAGCATGATAGAGAAAAGAAATGATTGTCACTAATGTCAGTCGAAACAATGAGTGTCCAAAGATGGAAATATTTATCACAGGAATAAACTCAAGCAAAGACATTAATTCAAATACTTTGGTACTAAAATATCAAGCAACGAACGCAATAACTGAAATGAGATCAAGAGTAGCAAAAGAGTTTTCACAGAATGAAAGTGGTACTAATGATTAAATACAACTCCATCCACAGAAAAAGAATAGTTCTGGAGTGCTTTATTGGATCCATCCTTATGTATGGCTTTGATAAAATTTCAAAACGGCTACAAAAGAAACCAGAGGCAACAGAAATATGGTACCTACAGAAAATGCTACCAATCTCATGGACAGCAAAGAAAACAAACAAAATGGTACTATGAGAAGCTGACACAACAAAATCACCTGTGAATCAAATATGTAAATCTCAGGCAACCTTCTTTGACCATGTGAAGCGATGAACTGGAATGATGGAGGGGAAAACAAGGAGAAAAGATGTTTGATAGACTAACATAATAACAAAGTAGGTAGATGCAAGACGGTGTCAGAGGAAGGCGGCGAGGGATTGAGATGCATGGAAGGTCATGATAGCTACAGATTAGGGCACCTGATTCATTGATGCAGAAAGCTCAACCAAAGGATGTACATGTATATGTATTTCTTATGTAAATTGAGATTTTTTTTCTCTCATAGAAACAATTTTTAAGCATTTTTACACTGCTATGACAGAAACTTAAAAGGTTGCTGGAAGGTAACAGTACAATCGAAATAGTCAACAACAGCTAAGTTGGTGTCCTTGCAAGTCTAAATCACATTGATATTTTAAATTAAAGTTCAACTTATCTATTTTTAAAACAAAAGAAAAAGACGTAACAGGTGAAATAAGAGAAGCAAGTACAAGTAAAATGCACTGTAATAACATTAAAAAAGCAGGGAACTAAATTGTGAGTTTTATAATTTAGAAAATACCATTCTAAAATTTGTCCATGCAATTAGCAAACTGAATGAAAATACACCTAGGTAACAATTTTTTTTCTTTATTTTTGCTGCTTTAAACATGCCCTTATCGTGGCTTGCTGATTAATCAATGTCTGTTTATTTTTAAGCTTTTTTTTTTTCCTTCTTGTCTTATTTGGCAAAAAATTTTCTTTCATTCTGAAAGTCATTAAATAGTTTCCCATCTCTTGGTGATTTCAGGCAGTTTCAACTTTTTCGTTTGATAAAACTTCATTGTCCCATCAAACGTCGTTCCTTTGTTCAGGTACTACATCAATGATTATTGAAGTAGTTCCTAATAATTATTAAGTGACTAAAAAAACAAAGAGAGTGATTGCAGCAGACAATATATATATACTGACTTCATTTGTTACAGATTACAACAACAAAATGTTACTTTGAGATAGTCCGCTCTTTAACTCTTAAATTACGGACCCCTTTCATAATTCCCTTCAAATTAACAAGGTACGTAGCATTATTCGTTTCTTTTTTTCAATTACATTAAAAAATATGGTATAAATTCAGCCACTGTTCTGAAAAATTCATAAGAATAAATATTTTGTGCAGTTATTAACAAGCTTTATTTTCATAAACAACACACCTTGCTTTTATACATGTATAAAGAAATACATTTTTTAAAGATTAAAGAAAAAAAAATGCAGTTTCAAATTACAAGTGCGAATTGGATTCAGAACTTTAATCCTAGAGTTTCATCTTTTTATCTTCTTCCCTTCCACATATGTCATCAAACTCAATATCCCTTTCATAGCCAACAGTCTTTCTCATATAACATAACTAATTCTTCAAGTTGGCTCAAAAATTAAATCTAAAAGCTGTATTTAAAAAATATTGCTTCTCTTCAGTTCAATCAATTTTCATGCGGTTAGAAGGAAATGGAGGTAAATTTTCTTTAGAGCTATTCTGTCTGAGCTATCTTGATTACATCAGGACTTTTTCAGATAGAAATAGAATTAAATAGCCTATGCAATGTACAGATGTTCGCAGGCAATTTGGTACAGGATTTATACGAGGCAAAAGTGGAGCCCATGTCAACTTAGAGCTTAAACTTTTGGCTGCTTTTTTTTTTTAACTAATTGTAGCTTTAATATCATAATTTCTTTTTTTGTGGAAGGTAGAGATCATTCATTTTGGTTTTATCAATAAAAATACAGGAAAAGAAAGTAATAAATTCTGCAACCAAGTCATGTTGGTTGTCTGTATATATATGATACAGTTTATGTTTTGATGTTAAAGAAAAAAAAATGCTAACAGTTGAGCCCAATCCAGACTTAAAGTTATGCATGACAATTTTTTGGTAACCATTAGATTGCCATGTGATGTAGAACCTATAGTGTGGATGTAAAAACCGATGGGATGAGTGGGAGAACCAAAAAGTTCATCTTGCCTGATTTTCTGGCACCAGATCTGCGTGTTGTGACGTCACAAGAAGCACATGAGGGTAGGCCCCTGACAACTGCAAAGTGCTGCAAGGCCACAAATGGAAAGCCAGTTTGGTAACTTAATAATTACTCATTACATTTATAAGTTAATTTTTTTTTAAATCGGTGCCCCAAAAATGGCAAAATTTATTGCTTCCTTCATTAAACGTTTACTTCCAGATAGTTTTGGGCTTGATGGATTTTGCAAATATGCTTCTAAATCCATTCACATGAAAGTGTAAAAATGTCCTGGATAAGTCTGTATTTCCTCCTGTAAAATATTCGTATGACTCAACTGCTCTCTTTCATGAACCAATCTTTTGTCCATACAGATCTGCTTCTTATTTTGTTCTCAGCGTATTCTGATGATATTAAAAAAGGCAACTTCGATTTCTTTCTCCGCTATCTCCTCCAAAAACCACTCATTGACTGAATCAGTACAGAGATAAAGTTTACTGAATTTTAATCTTTTGAGATCATTGCCCGAAGTGGTATAAAAAAAATAAAGACAAGTTACAAAAAATACGCTTAAAAGCTCATTATATATTTATTGTAATTAATTCATCAAAATTTAATGCCAAATTTGTTAGGATGAACCAAATAACATAAAAGACTGTTCTGAGCAGTTTACAATTTTCAAAGGGGATGGCACTCTTAAAACAAATCATTCTGTACAAAAAAATGTTACAGATATTTTACATTTATGGAGTGAAATTCTTGAAAAAAAATTAAATTGAACGAAACTTGGCCTGCTCCAGCGAAAAGACAGAAGCATCATGGAGAAACATTCATTCTGTGCAGGAAAGTAGTTAGTGATCTGATTGGTCATTGTCATTGTTGTTTTTTCTTTCAGAGCGGTATTTGTGAATGTAAACACCACTTCAGCATCTTTTGCACACATTTCATACAGAATTATATCTAAGATATCAACCAGATTCATTAATTTTCAACAAATATTCATGTACCCATTTTTATTAACTTGCCAACCTTAATTTGTCCTGAATGAATTATACAGATTGTGACTAGATCTAGAATAATGTATAATATATATATATAATCTTTAGCAATCTAGGGTAACCCAACACATTTTTAAGAATCCCGGGCATTTGAACTTTTTCTTCTCAGTAATATTGTCCAAGGAGATGCATGTTTTTATTTAATGCAGAGCATTTTTTACCATATCAGTTCGAGCACTACACTTACTTGTAAGGGGTCATTAGCACCACATTATGGTCTCAATGGAGAGATAAACCAAAAAGAGGGCTGCTTAAAACATTGCATCTAAATTTTAGTTTACTTTTTTTACTGACATCTCTCCCTCATTTAAAGAATGTCTACATGACACCTTGAGAACAATTCCAATTCTCAAGGTTCTATACAATCTAAAGTGGCTTTGAGTGGCTCTGGAGGATATAGATATCTGTTATTGTTGTAAAGTTTGATTTTCTTTATTTCAGTGATCTTACCCACCTTTTCATTGTTGCAAAATTTGCTTTTATTCTATCTAGTGCCTTCTGCACCTGTTCATTTGAACGGGCAACCATAAATAGCCAGTAAGTGGTCATTGTCAGGATATTCTGCCATTCTCACTGAAAGCAATAGAAATAAAGCAAATGTTTTTTGCAAAGTTCACTTGAAAAGGTTTTTAGCGCCATAGCCCACAATCTCGCATTGTCATCCAAGACCTTGAAGGTGAGCCCATGTAATGTGGATGGCACTACATTGACAGGCAATCTGGCTCTGCCATGTCTTGGTTTTACCTCAAGCTAAACCAGCCTAGATGGAATGAAGGTCTGTAGTTTGCATAGTTCAATCCACATATTTCTCTACCTCTGAAGTTTATTGTTTATCAAACCTTTCCATAGTTTACTTCATTTCAAAGGATTTACATTCTGAACCAAACTGGTTTGACCTATATAAGATTTTGTTGTAAAAAGTGATAAATTGAACAAATGAGAGATGTTGCTCGTGTATTTTATTTTATTCAATTGAACTTTTAAGGACAAAATTTATCATGTTTAGAGGACAACATAAATGAAATCATTTTACATACAAAATATTTTCTAACTTTTAGCCATTCGAGACTCTGAAATAAATAAATACTCTAAAAAATTCCTTTTTATGCAAAAGTAAAGTTTTTCTAGCCTGCAAAAAAAAAGTTAAAATTTTCTTTTTGAAATTTACATGACTTTATAAACAGAACTACAGCGGAAACCTCAAAAACCGAAGTCTGATTATTCGAATTTCCCATAAATCGAATTTTGCAAGATGATAGGTTTTTCTTCTCTTTGATTTGTTAGAATCGGACTCGTATTTCAAAGTATTTCTGATTTGATTCTCTTAATTTGAAGTGGATACCACCTCATAAGGCATCACAAAAGTGCTTCATGCATCTCTCAAGCAGCAAGCAATGCCAATCACTGCCCAAGAAAGGCTGATCAGTGCGCTAACAAATCAAGAAAGGAGCAGATGCATTAACAATTAAGTGCCAGTAGCAAATCTGTACTGATACCGATAGCAACGTGGGACGGGGGTTGGGGAGGGTTGCTCGTTGCAGACTCAGTACACACTAACTCAATGAGTCTTAGACTCTGTTATACCCATTTTTGTAATTCGAATACTCTTAATTAGAAGATTTAATCCATTCCCATACAATTCAAATTATGAGGTTTCCACTGTATAAAACTATGACTTTACAAATAAAAAGATTTATCTATTGATGAAATAAAAAAAAATCTTCTTCTGAGTGGTTTCAAATTTCAATAAAAATTTTTGTATGGACACATGTTTGCCTGCACCTTAAGAACAACATAAGACAAAAAAAAAATACTCGTATTTCCTGCCCAGACGGCAGTGCAAAGCTTTCAGAATCTTGAAATGTCATATTTAATATAAATGCCAAGCCCCAATAGTATACTTTTCTCAATTTTGATGAAAACATCAAGCTACTATATTGTATTTTATTTCTATGTCAGAAATGAAAAGGTTTTTAGATATTTTTTTTGTAGCTGAGAAACCTTTTAACTGTTTAAGCTAAAGAAATGGTGAATTTTTAAAAATGGAGTTCAAAATCTTTAAACTCAAAGTTCATTTCTTTTTTTCTCTAAGAGTAACTCAAATTCAGCACTTGCAATGTACTGTGAGAAATAATGAAATGCACAGAAACCAGTCCCCTCAATTTCTCATCTTTAATTTCAATAAACCAAATACCAAATCAAGTCATCATTATTTTGTCACTGATGCTATAATAATCCAAAGATGCTGAAACAAATTTGACAACAAAATGAATTCTTTGAAAATGTCTTAACCTTTATCCACATCTCATGAATCAGGTGTGATCTTTACTCCCCTTCTTATATTGCCCCAGCCAATCAGTCTGAAATGAAGAAAAAAAAATGCAATGTAAAAAGGATAGAAATAAATTTGTAACTTACAATACAGAAAAACAAAAGGTAACAACTGTTTGAAGGGAATTATAGTATTAATCCTGTGTGATTACCCTGAGACTCTTGGCTGTAAACCATTTTTCTTAATAAAAATCCAAATGAATTTGGCAGATCAGAAATTAAATTACAGTCAATTTTACATGTCTGTTTCATCTTTTTTTTTTTTTTAAATCAAGGTAAGGAATTGCAATTTTGTTTGTGTTTTCAGCAATATGATTGCTTCCACATAATGGAAAATCTCAATAAAGTACTTTAACCCAAAAATGAATTTTAAAATATCATACATTTCTTTTCAATCAACTTTCTCTTATATTGACATAAATTATCTGGAATCTTCCATAGTGATGTATCGGGTGTGCAATGTATAACAAATGCTATCTAATCTTTCAAACTATAATTGAATGAGCTATGGGAGTACTTGAAAAAGAAGTATAGCTGTGGTTCATTGACTACAGCAAGGCATTTGACAAGAATACAATATGATTAGACAGTCACACAACTAACAAATTTGAAGATAGATGGAAAACATCTACAAGTGATCGAAATAATGTACCATATTTGGAACAGACAGCAGCAATGTGAGCTGATGGAGAAATCAGCTCAATTAATAAAATAAAGCGTGCTTTTCCAAGACTTTTCTTTCTTGTTCATGAAATATTGGAATCTAGAATCTAGAAATGTACTCTGGAATCACAGTAGAAGAAAACAATAAACAGTGGAAACCTATAAAAAAAAAAAAAATATGATTATTCCAATTTCTCATAAACCGAATTTTGCTAGAGGACAGGTTTTTTGTTTTTTTTTTGTCTTGGGCTTTGTTACAACCTGACTCTTATATTGACGTCTTTCTGATTCAATTCTCTTAATTCGAAGTTGATACCACCCTACATGGCGTTATAAAAGTACTACAGGTGTGTCTCTCAAATAAAAAGCAATGCTAATCTCTGCCCTAGGATGGAGCTGATGCACTAAGAAAGAAGTGCCAGTAGTAGCACTGATAGTAGTAGCAACGTGAGACAGGGGAAGGGGAAAGTTGCAGGCACAGAACACACTCATTCAATGAGTCAATTCGAAGTTTTAATCCATTCCCATACAATTCCAATTGTGAGGTTTCCACTGTAAACAACTAGATACACTGTATTAATTGCAGAAAAAAAAAAGACTTGTAATGATTACAAGACATTGTTGCAAAAGAAAGCAGAAAGAAAGGGTTGGAATTGGACATCAAAAAGACAGAAGTAATGAAACAATGAGTTTTCACATTATCATCTTTATCAAAGGGAATAAAGTAAAGCAAAAGGACCAATTTAAATTGATGCAACAACACTGAAATGGCATCAAGAATAGTGCAAGGAAAGAGTTTTCAGAGAATGAAATCGGCACTAATAAATAAATACATCTCCATCCACACAAGAAGAGGAGCTCTGGAGTGCTCTATCGAAACCGCCCTAATACATGGTCATTAATTTAAAAACAGCCTCAAAACAAACTGAAGGCAACAGTTGTGGGTGCAACAGAATATGCTACAGTACATCTTGAATCAACAAACTCGGATTCAAAGAACACCTTGCATTCAAAGAAAAGAGTAAAATCCTGGGCTTTTTTTCCTTTTTTGACTCACTCAAAATACCTTGCATCAAACGAATTAATCTCAGACCTGTCCTCGGGTTCAACAAACTACAAGTATTGGTAAATCCACTATAGAATGCTTTTCTGCATAGAACCTATGTAGTTGGAATTCAATCAAAAGGTCCCCTATCAGATCTTCATAAATGCTTGAAGTGTATAGGTGTTGGGCACCCATTATGCTATAGTAAGGGTAGGAGAGAGCAAAGTATTGATATACAGGGAGAAGATAAAAAAAAGAGATAAGGAAGTTGGCAGGGAGGAGCAACAAATGCATGGGGAGATCATGATACAGGATTAAAGAGCCAAAGCTGCGATAACTTGGGCAATGGTGGGAAGGTAAAACGGGCGATAATTAGATGGTAATTTCACTTTGGTTGGGTACTTTCCTTGTGGCTCCAACCAACTGCTAAAAATGACCAAACTAGTTTGTTGAGTCAATGGTTACTGTATTTATCTCATGGACTGCATGGAAATCAAACTAAACAGGCAAATTTTTTTTGGCCATGTGATGAGAAGAGCACGGCGTCACTTTAGTGATACTTTAGTTGCGCCGCACTGGCCTCAGTCAAGCGATAAATAGGTCACGGGGTTGGGGTTATCCACCCAATGTGAGGTCAAGGTCGGACGCACTGCGGGCATGCACCAGTCTTTTGTCATATTAGTTCATTTTAATACGACCTGCAAGCTTCATTTATTTATCTTTTCATTTTATCTTTCACTAAATAAAAAAAATAGTAAAAAAAAGTTGTCATTAAAAAAAAATTATAAAAATAGCTTTGATAGAAGCTTTTATATCAGTCATTTAAAAAGTCGGAAAAATGACCTGGTTACTGAGCTAATTAACATGATTAAATGACCGCTAGTGGACAATCGGCTCCACAGAAGTTGAAAAAAATGTTACTGTCAATAAGACAAATATTTTTCTAAACATTCATGAAAAAATCATATCCTCAGCACAAAAATTGTGTCCGTGAGTTTGATCCAAACATAATTCCCTTTAATTATTACTACAGCGTATGTTACTCTATCTAGTTGAAATATCCAAACAAGGAACAATGGCGAATAATAAAACACATTTTATCATTGGTGTTATTGAATTATCTCTTGTGGCTGACCAGAGGGTTTGATAGGTGTTGATGAAGCTATGGGGGTAGTCATGTCTATGACTGTTGCGCTGATAAATCATGTTTTGTGGTAAGTTTCTAGATCTATAATCTATATTTGTACCTCCGTCGATCGTTACTTCCACTGTCTGTGTCTGCTAGTGGTGCATCTAACGTGTTCGTTTTCTTTATTGTCTCTAGTGGGGGAAGTGTCTGTGTGGTCTCTATTTTCATGCTGATATAACTGGTGGGAATCTTCTCTATCTGTCTCTATGCTATCACTGGGCCTGCTGGTACCTACTAGTTTTACGCTAATTTCGTTATCTGTATGGCTGTCAGTCATCGTTTCAATTGTGCCTGCAGGTGTAAGTAGTGTAGTGTTGCGGTATCAATCAGTAAAAATTAAAAAGTGGCTAGTGGTATGAATGTCTGGGTGGGTTTTACTTTCAGTGAGTTCTCTCTCGGTGAGTCTCTCTAAGTTTGAGAGCTCGTGCCTGCTTTGTAAACTCCCATGCCTTAGCTAGGTTAAAGAGACGATATCACAAAGATGGGTTAATAAGGGATTTTGTTTGTCGAATTTACACCATAAATCTCAAGTTGTCTGTGTCATAAATATAGATCTAGTCCTAGTTATAGTTGCCACACCTCTTCTTTTTACACGCTGATATGTTTGCCTTACATTATATGGCAACAGATTTCGGATCAATTCCAAACACCATGCGAATGTCATCACTAAGGTCCACGCCAGAGAACGACTTTTTCATTTAATATTGTTTTTTCCTCTTCTTATTCAAAGTCAGTTGGCCACATGTGCGGCACATTTCATTCGCATAATTATATTGATAGTGACAATCTTGAGTAAATTCCATAATGGTTTAAAAAAATTATTCAAAAACTCTTTATCATTGCTGAGGGTAAGAAACTTGTTAAATCAGAAAGAGAAATGATATTTGAAAACCTTTGAAGAAGAAAAAATGGTTTGTATGGGGCCATTTGTCAGTAATTGTCTTATTAAGTGAACACAATAGAAGTATAATGGTAGAGCCGATCTTGAGTGTTACATAATGGTGTAAAAAAATTATTTAAAAATTCTCTTCTATTGTTGCTGAGGATAAGAAACCTGTTAAATCAAATAGAGAAATGATATTTGAAAACCGTTGAAGATGAAAAAATGATTTGTATGGGGCCGTTTGTCAGTAATTGTCTAATTAAGTGAACACAATAGAAGTATAATGGTAGAGCCGATCTTGAGTATGTTCCATAATGGTGTAAAAAAATTATTTAAAAATTCTCTATTGTTGCTGAGGATAAGAAACCTGTTAAATCAGAAAGAGAAATAAAATAAGAAAACCGTTGAAGAAGAAAAAATTATTTGTATGGGGCCGTTTGCAAGTAATTGTCTAATTAAGTTGACACAATGGAAGTAAATTTATAAAACTTAATTAACAAACTAAGTGAGCAAAACGAAGCTCTAAAATAAAACCTTTTAAAGATAAAAACACCGGAATTTCACAAAAGTCACAAGACTGAGTTGATAAATCGAAAGTCAAGAGGAAACCAGTCTAGCTCGTTAACAAATTTGACCATAGCTTGTAAAACAAAGACAAACTTTATTACGCATCAAAGTGCAGTGCGCAAAATATCGGGCGCACTGGTTTACCCTGCCTAGCAGCGTCAGCAGAGCGTATCTGACAGTGATTGATTCACTGAAGACCGTCCTTGGTAAGGAGATATGCAGGCAAGCAGGCCTAAACTAAAGTATCGCTGAGAGCTGATTTTGGTACGCCGTGAGAGAGAACCTGGAACATCTTGTGACAACTGGGATAACCAAAGGAAAACACAGAAAACATGTTGGATGGGCTAACAAAGTAGCTAAATGTAAGGCCAGTGACAGATGTACTGAAAGTGACAAGGGATTTGGATATGTGGTAGGTTATGATCGCATATGCTAAAGGGCAGGGTACCTGATTGATTGATTGATTGTTGTAATATGTAGATGGTAGATATGATTTTAAATAACTAGGTTAAAGTGGTGACAACAAAAAATTTATAGATATGGAGTAAGTACAACC
This sequence comes from Elysia crispata, assembly GCA_033675545.1. Classification (NCBI taxonomy): domain Eukaryota; kingdom Metazoa; phylum Mollusca; class Gastropoda; family Plakobranchidae; genus Elysia; species Elysia crispata. Next base: position 444,281 of record JAWDGP010004193.1, read on the forward strand.
TCACTCAATTCAAATTTTTCAATCAGATCTAAAATAGCCTAAATAAAAGTTTAGGCCCAAACATTTACTGCTCCTCATTTTTGTTTGACTCAGCGTTCATTCAACAGGAAGACACAATGTAACATTTTATACCAGAACTGGAGCGCAATTTTATTTTCAAAAATTCAATAGCTGTGCTACTGCCTCCAAAACTAACCTGAGGGGGTGAGTGAGTGTGTGTGTGTGATACTCATTTTATTGTTTCAAATACCTAACATTTAACTCAGTGGGATAATTTGTTTCAAACAACATGAAGTAGGAACACTTGCTTTAATTTGTAGGAGTTTTCTATACCTAACGTGCTATTCCCAATAGACTGATCAAAAAAAAACAAAAAAAACGCCAACTTCACAGAGGGAGATATGCATAAAGAGATGACACGACCATTATGCTTTGAACTGAGGATTTTGGGCTGTATGATAAAAGGCTAGCCTCCATACAGAATTTTATATTAACTTTTTAAGGGTGCTCTCATCCAAATTAAGATGTACTCACTTCATGAAATTTGAATGGTTAAATATCCCAGTTCAGATTCTTAAGAAATTAACAATTGCTTTGAAAGGGAGAAGAATGGATAAAAAAAATTGGTCCATTCCTAGCTTCTCAGAACAAACTAAAGCAAAATATAATATTAAGAATAAAAAAAAAAAAAAAGACCTCCAATGCTTTTCAACCCTGCGACTGAGGGCAATCTTCTCCCCGACTTCTGTACAGACAGGTGTAGTGAGACCAATCTTGGCAATATCAGCTCTTGTAGCTATCACTCGACCTCCAGTAGACAAGGACCCAATATTCACCATAAGAACTTCATTCTTGCTGAGTTTCTGGACCTGCAGAAAGGAAAGAACAACAAAACAGCTTCATTTAAAACCAAGCTGAGAAAAATGGAGCCATCAATGACAGTTTTAAAGCATGATACTTGGGGTGAGCTTCTAGTGTTCTTGTATAAAAAATAAATTACCAATTTCAGTTGACTATTCTGACAACACAAGCTGTATCTGGAAAATTTATGCTATGATAATTGCACTATATGAATTTACACCTTTTCTATGAAAGACAAAACTTCTACCCTTTTGGACTCCTATTGGAGGAAGACGAAAAGTGAAAACTTATAAACTTAAAACTTACCTTTTTTTTTTCCTTGTGAGCTTTAGAAGCCTAGAGTGCTTTGAGCACTGAGTAGATCTAGCCCTACATCAAAAACAGATGTTACTGAAAAGATAAGCTTTGCTGGATAAATTGGGGCAATGAATCTTGTACCTTAGCTCCCTTTTTATCTCCTTCTGTTTTGACACCCAAGAGTCTCCTGAGTAGAAAGAAGGAAATTTCCAGCTCGGTGAAAATGTCAGGCAACGCTCCCACCGCTCCTAGCACATGACCAACAAGACGATCACCTCGGCAGAGAAATGGGTCCATCTTAGTACCCACACCTGGAAATAAAATCATAAACTAATAATAATAAATAATTCTGTAGATCATTCTTTGCAGCCATAAGGAGAGAGTCAGGCTCTTTCTCTGGGCCTAGTCTTGATCCAGTCCCGATTATTCTTTTTCAGGTAAGCCAAAGTTTACACCTTTTTTAAAAAAGGAAAAAAAATCAACTGTTCAATTTCTTTTTGTTTTGTAAAATTAATTGTAAAAAATTCTGAGAGCACATAATTCATTATTGTCCTAAGGAAGAAAAAAGGCTCAGTGATGTTAAACAAGATGTAATAAAAAAAACAGTGTTTATCTCTTAGCCACCTCTGAAACCTCTTACCATGTGTGTTTATTTTTCAGAGACAAGATATTCTGATCTATTATGATTTTTAAAATATTAAACCTTTGTAAAGGCTATAATTTTTTTACATGCGTTCATATATATGTATATAACTATAAAAATATTTTAGCTTTTTCACTTTTAGATGTACGTACCTATTAATCCTCCGGGAACTGCATACTGCAAGTCGTTCTGTTCAGCATAAAGGGAGAGAATTTTTGACATGACAGGCCTGCATGTCAATTTTCCATCAGTGTCTCTCGACACAACCCCTGGTCGCACCTCTATTTCTTGATTGACCTTCGAAAAAAAAATCGGGGTTAGGAATTCAAAGCATTTTCTACAATTTGAAAAAAAAATTGGATTGTGAGTTATTGTCCTTTTTGTTTAATATGATAATGTTAATAAAAAAAATATAATTTTCTTAAAATTTACTTCTTTTAATTTTTCTCTCATGTAAACAGAAATTATGAAATTCAAAATGTTTCCGCCTTTTCATTTCATAGTTTTAAGGGCTCAATACATGCTTCAATAGGCTTTTCCAACTTTAAAAAGCTTATGTCCTCATGATTTTAATTAATCACAATTAATCCCTTCCTGTGAAAAAGGAAAAAAAAATACAAGCTATTGAATAGCACCCTCACAGTATTTGCACTTAAAAAATTTTTGGGGGAAACAATTCTGAAATTTAACTTGACAAAAAAACAACTCAAAGTTGTCAAAATAAAAGAAAAACAAATTACCCTGAGAACCCCTTTGAGGATTGACCCTCCTGCAACACCACCAACAATATCATCCACTTCACAGCCTGGCTTATTTACATCAAATGAACGAATAACTGAAAAAAAGAGTGATGTGCATTATGCTTCAGGCTTATGCACTTTTACAGATATTACTTTCTTAACCCCTTGGCCTTTGTGGCACTTGAAGTACCCTGTTGTATGACCTAAAAGCCTATTTCTCAGTTTTCCGTGACGCTTGCATATGCAACTCACGGATTTTACACTGTTTAATAGATGCATTAATTGAATGCAAGTCAATTTAAATCCAATTTGCAATCAAATCCAGCCATTTCAAAAACCAAAGAATCGTCTTCACTTGATGAAAGCTGAAAAATGGAACCTTCAACATGCACTTGGAAACGCTCTACTTTAAAGAGCCTTTTCAGGAGATGTTAGCGACTTCGATAAAGAAATTCTCTGTGCTTGTGAAGCAATTTTTAAAAACTTTTTGTTGATTCATCAATTGTTTTAGAACTTTTGCACCAACTTCAGTTAAACATCATTAGATAAGAAGTTTTAATACCTTTCCAACAATGTGCAACATAGGTGGATATGATAATTTTAAATGGAATTAGAAGCATTTTTCTATAATTTTATATAAATGCCTCCATTGCCATCAATCTAAATAATTATACCCTTTCATTGCAGTGCAAAAAACCTCAGTCACACAAGGATTAAAAGTATAATAATTTTTTTGTTTCATTTCTTAATAAAACAAGACAATCATTCAAGAGATTGGGGCATATGTAGAGGTAAAAAGAAGAGGAGATCATCTTATCTCAGAAAATCATTTTCTGACAACAAGCTTTAGTTAGATCAAGAAACACTAAACTCACAAAAATAGGGAACCCCTAAAAATTCAAGTAGTAACATCTAAATATTTATCACAAAACTTAGGATTGGCCTTCACAAAAGATTGTAAAATGCTCAATGAGAAAGGTATAAAAAACTTTACCAACTTTATTTGAAATATGTGTAACGTATTGTAATTCTCTTACAAGTCCATCTTTTTAAAGCACATGACAGTAATATGCCATGGGAAAGGAAAACAAAGGAAAAAAATAAAAAAATAAGACAAACTCACCAATTAGCCTTGGCTCTGACAAAAAATCTCTCTTCGGCACAGGAATGTGCTTGATGATATACTCACAGATCACATCTATGTTGTATTTCAGCTGTGCAGATACTGGTACAATGGGGGCACCCTCAGCAACAGTACCTGCAACATATACAAAAAAATAATTACTGCCTTTTGTAATTCTTTTAATGACACCCCCCCCCCCAATAAAACAGGTTACATTATATACTGTCTGAGCTGTTGATATACAACACAAAGTAATAAAGCAGATATGCAGTCTGTGATCACAACAGGATTGTTTCAATTTTAAATCATCTTAAAGACAGATATGTTAGTGCCTCTGATCAAAATTGTCCTAAAATTTTGTCACCATACCACATCTTCCAAAGAGTCTCAAAATCAAGCGTCTTTGGTGTGAGATTGCTAGGGGGGGGGGGGGCTGGTCCGGAAAATAAAAAAAAAGGGTTCTTAAATATGTCTTTTTATGACTGCTTTGACCAATTTTTGGCAATAGGAATACTAATTGTGTTCAAGTTTTCAATAGATTTAATCTTTTTATTTCAAAATAAATCATTCCAGGTCCTAAATATACCTCTGCTGGTAATTACTTAAAACTTCTAAAAAATAAATATTAAGACAAGTTGTTTTCAATTTTGTAAAAGACAATTTTTATTTTCTCAATACCCAGTCAAAAGATTTGATATTTTTTTCTTCCACAAGTCTGAAAATTTAATCGTAAATTTTTCTCAGCATCAAAATTGTCAGATTTCTGACAATTGTTGGAAATTTTACATGTCTGAATAGAGGCTGCACCAAACCATGAGAAAAAAGTAAATTCATTCAACCGATTTCAAGGCCAGCACATCTTTTTTAGTTGATTGAATTGTGCAAAACCCAGATATTTTATGATTTGCCCTTTTCTTTTCCCTTATGAACATGACAGATTGATTTTATTTGACCTTATTTTATTTTTAAAGAAAGGAGTTTTACAACAATACATAATTTGTAGATTAAGATGTCCTATAAAAAAATCTTACTTAAAATTTATACTTCAAATTTTTACACACATTCAAAAAGCCCCCAACATATTACCAAGTTAAAAAATAAATCAAACTAAGTGTCATATTTCGCAATAAATTTTCTTAAGGTCAGGCTGAGTCTACCAATACTAAGATTCATGTGAGAGGTCTAAGTAAAATAATTTCTGCAATGCCCCCTCAAGCTATATATCAAGATGTATCAATATTGAAGGTATTTTAAAATTAGCAAAAGACTTCCATTTATTTTCTTAATTCAACATCAAGTTATATATATCACTTAAAATTGTAGGAAATAACCTTTTAAAGACATCTTTCACTTTAAAATCGTACAACGGTTTCAATAAGCTCATGGGATTAATATCAGCCTCTCTTTTTGCTCACATGTGCCTCAGACTTATGAAACAGCCTTTCCTGGGTACCAGTTACAGCCTTTACCTTTCACAAAAGCCTGAATCTGCTCATACTGCTCTTTGGCCTGTGATTCTTTAACCAGATCAATCTTGTTTTGCAAGATGAGAATGTGGTTGAGCTTCATGATTTCCACTGCTGCCAAATGTTCAGATGTTTGAGGTTGAGGACAGGATTCATTTCCAGCTGAAAATAAAGGAATATTTTTTTTGTGTGTATATATATATATATTGGTCAATGTGAGCAGAGTTGGTCATAACATAACACAGGCAAAACCGGAGGGCATACCACCACTCCTCCACCTACACAAAATTTGAAAGACAATTATAATACAAACAAAGCCACCTGGAGCATTTTTTTTAAAACTTATTTAGGCTGAATGGCCTGCTATAGCTGCTTTCTATATTTCACAGGCTAAGTTGTATCATTAAATGATAAATGTATACTCATCACAGTATATTTTTCACACTTCGTACTGCTCTTCTTATCTTTACCTTTTCTAAAAACCTTTGAGCTGAATATAATTAATGATTAGGTCTAGAACTTCTAACTAGGCTCCACCAGGCCGTGTCAAAAAAGTAAAAAGAAAAACAAATAAAACAATCTACCTCTTAGATCTAGATTCATAATTATTTGCTTTGAAATGAAAATCTAACACCTAGATATAGATTTATAATTATTTAGTTTGAAATGAGATTCACATACTATAAATATTGTCTCATGTCATGCTCGATTTTCATTATAGATTTATATTTAATTCTAGCTCTATTAGCATTTTCTAATCGATTTTGAATATTGACTAGATTTTGGTAATGTGTATCTCGGGGGAAAAACTGTCTTGTCGTAGATATCAGATGAACAAATAAGAATGATCTGGATGTGAAGATGGAGAGAATAATGTTTTTTGGGCGAATGAAGTAGAACAATAAAAATATACAGCTTGATAGCACTGATATCTTGGATGATTTCTACTTGATAGAAATCTAAATATTGCAATAGAAAATATAAATAATTAAGAAAAAGAAAAAATATAGATACAATATATGATTATATCACCCAGCCTTTGGCACAGCATGTTCAAAAAATATATATTTATGCAAATTTAATGAAAATTCTCATTTCTGGGTACCACTGCTGATAATTGTGCTGTTGCACTAAAGACCTATAGGATCAAATTGATCAAAGGCCTTGCACATCCCTTTCTTGTTCCAAGGTGGGTACATTTAGGGCTAAAACTAAATGATTTTATTTTCATCACAGGATAAAGAGTTTATCAAAGTGCTATTTGAAAATATGAATTTTAAGATGAAATTGTGTCCATGCACCATTAAGCAGGTTATGAGATCAAAAACCTAAGCAAGCCCATATTATCAATTACTGCAAACCACATTGTTTGCAGAGGGCTGTTTATGTTGAGAAAGGCTTGGTATTAGCCCAGTCCGAATAATCATTTTTTTGAAATTGGTGATAAATTTTGTGTTATCAGGCCCATAAACCTTGTCACTAAGAACTGCTTTACAGGGTAATCTACTCTTATTCACATTTTAGAAATATTCTCAAGAATATAATCTGCACTTTAAATCTAGATCTAGATAAAAATTCTAAGAAAGTTGTAAACCATTGTTTTGCTATGAACAGAGAAAACCTTATATATAATTATGTTGATCTAGATTAGATCCTCTCAAAACTAGCAAAAGTATAGAAATTAAAAAATGAACTAACTCGCTTAATATTGAGATCATCATCAGCACTGGTTCAGACTGAATAAAACACAGTGAAAATCATGGAATAAATAGAATGATGTATACTGTTTAGTCTAAGGCAAATAAACAAGATAAATGGGTGCCCCTTTAATTGGCATATATATATATATATATATATATATATTTAAATGACAAGAAACTCTACTCTTCTTTACTATAATCGCCAGTGATAAAGAGCAACTACAAGCAAAGAAAATAACTATTGCTCTAGTTTAATTGACAAAAATTGAACCAGCATTCTGATGGCTTTTCTTTGCAAATATCAAAATAACAATATTTGCACGGAAACACACAAAAAAGCTTTTTTTCAAGAACATTTTTGCCTGAGAAAAAAAATTCAAGTAATTTTCCAGAATTCCATGCTTGAATTAAACTTCAAAGCGAATTTGGAAGACAACAATATAAAGTCTAAAAACTGAAAGCTTGCCAACTTTGAGCCAATCTTTAGTATGCTTTTTATAATAACAGACCAACCACTCTCCAGAGAAAGAAAATCTGAATGATTCTGTAAAATAATCTGAATCTTTTAAAAAAAAATCTGTATGACTCACTTTATTTTGCCTTTTACAGCATATATTACAAAACACATAATGCGATCTTTGGTGAATGTTCAATCATCAGTTTAGCTCTGAATTCTGATAAAACCAAGGTTTCTTAGCTTGTAATCCTTCCTTTTGAAAAATTCTAAATAATCTTAAGTGTTTTTTTTCCATATCTCTTTCAGTTTAAATCAAGTACTCTTTGCCTTACATTACTTTTAAGAGACTCAATAATTTGGGTGGCACTGACACTATGCAATATTTGATTAATTCATATAGAGCAGAGCTGCCAACCTAGCTCATGTGGGAAGTGTACAACATGAATTCAAAAGGTGTAAATGTACTCTTTACCGAAAGGGTAAAAAAAAAATGAGATGTGATGCTGTGTTCCTGATTTTAGATAATTTTTCGACGTGATGTATAGGCTTTTCTCACACTTAACTTGGAAAATTAAAGATCTTACAAATTTTGCTAGATCCAGCCAGCTGTTGAAAACTTAACCAGATATTTCGTAGGGAGCAAATTGACAATTTGGTGGAAAGTTGTAATATTTTATTTTTTAAATAATCTAAAGAGCGTTAACCTCTCTATTGTTCAATCACTTCATTGTGAAGCAGGTCAATTTAAGTACAAAAATTACGCTGTAACAGTGAGTAGTTAAGCATCTACATTAGATAAAATGATCAAAATCATAGATTTTGTGCAGATTGAAAAGTTTGCATTCACATAAAGGACTCAAACAAGATTAATCTTACTATCAGATCTAGATCTAAATCTCTGTCTGATTTTCACTTTTTAAAGACCTACAATTGCCGAGTCTCTTGTTATTTTGTCTTGATTTACTTGATTCCAAATCTAGACTCTAGTTCTATTTAGGATTTCTCGAACAATCTTGATAACTGACAAGATCTAGATGAAAACAGCGCTGTCCTGTAGTAGAAATTCTTATAACAATATTATAATCCTTTGTTGAAAATAACGGCAAACTCTGGATGTGAAGATAGAGAGACGGTGGATTGCAGACGAATAAATGATAAGTTAACAACTTGGCAGAATCAACATTTGGGACGGTCACAACTAAAATATTAATATCAATTTCAATACCGCATTTGATACCATATATAATAAAAAAAAAAACAATATCGATATAATATAATCATATCATCCATATTTATTCTTTTGTGCAGGCTGTCTGTCGATCTTCGTGGGCCTAAAAAAAAAAACTGAAACCCTTTTCATCCTGAAGGTGAAAACTTTGTTTGGAAAAAAAAATTGGAACATTTTCTAAACATTCGGAAAATCGGAAAAAGACCCAATTACTATTAAAATCAGAATGATTCCGATTAAATCCAAATGAATGGCAGGTCTATAATAACATACAATTGCTGGCAATAAGTCAAATAAAATTAACAAAAAGTTATTTTATCATAGACTGACCAATCATAAGCAGTGCAGCATCCATAACAGCTGCCCCATTCAACATAGTTGCCATAAGAATATCATGACCAGGGCAGTCCACAAATGAAACATGCCTGAAAACAAAAGATAAAAGAAAAATATTTTTTAAATTAATGAAACTTTTTTGACACTCGTAAAAGCATTCGAAGTTTTCATCCCCCAAAATATTTTGAAGGTTAATAAAATTAATCAGAATATGTGAATCAGGAATACTCTGGCCTTGGGGAAAATCTCACTTAAAAAATTAATTGGTTGTAAGAGGATGATGAGGAATCCAAACAAAAGGAACTGATTGTTGTGTTGATAGAGATGATATCTTTTTTAACGTAAACGTTTTTGTGATATTAGGGTCTGCACAGTACATTGATCATTTCTTTTATCAAATTTTTATATTCATGGACAGATAAATTTATTATTATTTATTATTGGGCCTGGTGCCATTATAGCATTCATAATAAAGCTTCCCAGCAAAGAATTGGTTTGGGCAAGATAAGACAACCTCATTTTGTGCATCTACATCTTATCTCTTTGTTTTGCTCCAATTTACATAATATAAAATTTGAAATATATAATTTAACTCTGCGTATGAACAGAATTTGACTTTATCCAAAGTATCCGGGTAGAAACAAATAACCTCATCTTGATTCACACAAGAAGATCCTTGTAGTACTATATTGAAGCCATTCTGATGTATGATGCAAGGCCTTAACAACTTCAAAACACATACAAAAGAAACTGGAGGTAACACAAATGTGGCTTCTACAGAGAATGCTGGGAACCTCATGGATTGCAAAGAAATTGCATGAAACAGTGACACAAGAAGCCAACACAACAAGATAATTCATAAATAGAAAAGGTAAATGCCAAGCAACCTTTTTTGGCCATGTGATGAGAAGGAAGAAACAAGAATATCTTGTGACAACTTGAATGATCAAAGGAAAACAGCTTGAAAAGTTGTTAGATGTATTAACAAAAGGGCTCAAAGTAGGACAAGTGACAAGGGATAGAGACGCATGGAAGGTCATGATCGCCTACACACAAGATCATGACACATGATTGATTGATTGATCAGAGTAAAGGGATAAGAGCAAATTAATTATCAAAAGATCATGAAGTGTAATAAAAAGGGGGGCAGTGCTATTCATGAAGAATACAATCCTTGTGACTTGCTTATCAATTACCAAAGACAGTTCTTCTGAGGCATAGAAATGGATTCAACCAACTTGTCTTTCTTGACTAAAACTATGACACATTTGTTTCCACCACCTCTAAAAAGATGAACTCATCTGAAAATCGAGCTATGAGCAAGAGCTTACATAAATACCTTAAAAAGGGTAAGGTGCAAACAACAAAAAAAGTTAACTTATGCTGAGTCGACTTAAGTGGTGTCCACTGCATTTTTTAAGTACTTAAAATGACTTCTTTGCCTCTGTTGTTTCTCAAATAAAAGATAATTTAGCAGATGAGATGATTATGGCAGCTCTCCAATTAGCCTTATTATAGTAAGAGATATTATGAATTGCATAAGAGTGACAAAAAATTGTTAGTTATTGTTTACCTTTTTAATCTAAACCTCCAGCCAGTCCTGTCACAGACAAATGAATCTTCCTTTGCACTGCCACAAGATCTGTAACACTCTGGTCTGGGACAAGCGTCATTATCACACTGGTATATCTGAAATATGAATATAGATTTAGCCCTACAATCCACTTAAGTACTCAATCAGTTTAAGAATAAAAGCTGGTAAGGGGAGGTCACAGAGAGAGCTTGCTATTGTTTGCCTCAATGTTGACTTCAATCATTAATTTTAAAATCAGCATATATCAGACTTTGGAAATGGCAAAATTTAAAAATCTTTTTTTTTTCTGACAGACAAAAAAAATAAGCCTATAGTTGTATACTTCCATTCGTTCAAAACTAAACCTTCCTTAAAATTTCTTATTGATTACTGAACCATTGGCCATTTAAAAAAAATGTTCAAGCATGTAAATTAGATTAAAAACTGTTCATGGAATGCAATCAAGTTCTTTCAATTACAACCATCATTTATTATAATCTGAAAAGTTAAAAAACATAGAGACATAGAGACATCTACTTTGAAAGAGAAAATTCTTATCTTAGGTTATAGTCTGGTTAAGTTTCTAAGCAATTTAAATCTCATTCTGATTATCTCACATAATGCATCAACAGTTTTTTTTTCATTTTTCAAACCTTGGCATTGGCATATCCCAATTTTATTGTGATGTTTCTTTCCAATTCATTCTTGAATCTGACAGTCTGAAAATGTTTAAAAACATAAAAAAAAAATGACCACACTATTTTGAAAGTATGCAATAACAAGGCAGACCTTTGTAGGATGAGGAGGAAATAGATTGACAGGATGTGAATAAAAAAAAAAGCTATTTATAAGTGAGGAATAATGTTTTTGACACAGAAAGGAGGAAAAACATACATTTTACTGTGTTTTACAAATCATTTAATGAGAATCATTGCCTGTAATTAAAAAAAAAAAAAAAATCTTTTCAGCAAGCAGCAAAATGAAATAAAAATTATAGAGATCTCCATGATAGAGCTAGCCAAGACACTGAAACAGAGGAACCAACCACTATCAATAAATTTTTTCATGCACCTTCTTAACTAAAAATCAGTAATGTTAGGTTCTTTTTTTTCTTCTTTCCATTTACCTTGGATCTAACCTAAATAAATATTAATAAGACAGTGATACTGCTCTCATGTAAAGCTATAAAATGAAATGATATATTTATATTTTTTTTTCTCTAGTAATCATGATCATCTAAGATACTTTCCAGAAAACAGTTTTCCATGTGTTTTTCTATATCTCTTGGTTGACCTAGCATAACCTAAACTATCAGTTTGGTCAACTCTTGATTTTAATGTGAAATCTGTGTGTAGTGCAAATATACAACAAAGATTGAGCATGTCAAGATCTAAATTACTGTGTACCTCTACCTGAGATATAATTTCCTTCAAGGCAAAAGGTGAAAATTAAACATTTAACTTGAGCCTCTTTTATATAAGTTTAAGGTGAATTTTTTGGACAAATGCAATAGATGTGCACTTTCAATTTTCATATTTTCTTTTTAAATTTGGAAATCATAAAGGTTTTCCTTCACCTGAACTCCAGATAAAGCTTTGACAACTGTAGATTTTCCATGAGCTACATGCCCAATTGTACCTGAAAAACAGCAATAACAAGGAATAAATATATAATGAAAATAATTTTGGTTAGCTCTAGAAAAATATATTAAAAAAAAAAGCATAAAACCTAATGGAAATATCATGTTAATTTCATAATCTACACAATAATAATTTCATATGGTACTTTCTTATTTTTTGTTTACTGTTAATTTATTTTTAAAAAAGGTGCAAAACAGTCACTGATCAACAGCAAAAAAAAATTTTTTTTAATCCTTTTTTTCTACTTAACTGTATGGTGCTTGATTGTAACAAAAATGCAGAAAAAGTAAAAAATTTGGTTTAAAAAAAAATGAACTAGTGATTAATTTGCATATTACCAATATTGATTGTAGCCTGTCTGCTGATAACGTCTGGTGTTAATGGGGTTAATGTAGTTATATCCTGCAAATAAAAGGGATGATATTGATAAGTCTTTGTTAAGTGGTAAGATAAAGTCTACAAAAATTTCTCATATGCTTTTATGGATATTTCTCAAGATCGGTAAGAAACTGGTAGAATCCTTGAAGATGATCATTGCCAACTTCAAGTTTTGACTTGTAAATGTCCTAAACAAAATGATTTAACATGTATTTCTTTGCTTTTAAATTAAAGCATATATAGCATCAGTCGGAGATGCCACAAGAATTCCAGACCACAACAAAGTGAGCTTTATCACAAACACCCCTCCTCTTCTCTTCCCCCTCTCTTTAAAAAACATTTTTAAAAAGCCCATCCAAAACTAAAGCATAAAAACATCAATCTATGAAAGATTTTAGCATTGTGATCAATAATCCATGAAATATAATTTTAATCTTTCAGATATTTGAACCTTTAATCATTGAAGTCTACTGCTGATGAAATGCTTTTTTTACTATAGGAAGGTGTATGGCATACGATATCTATCTTCAAAATTTGGATTTATCATTTATAAATCATCAGCATTAAGATCCTTCAATGGACAGTAACAAATTCATCCTCTGTAACTTTTAAACTGGTATTGGACACTGGAAACATCCAATAGGTAGACCCTTTAAATATTCAACTTGGTTTGAATTTTAGACTAACGTAACTATTTGGATAACTTTATTCATTGTGAGGCTGCCTTTTTTACATTTGTTTACATCCTATTTTTGTATTTGTTAGCTTTTTAAAATTTTATGGCGTTTTCATATCATGATATCATATATAGTACTTTGATCTCTGGATACCTTTTTAGGCTGTTGTCAAGACCAGTAATAGATGACTTAATAGATAGATTTTAACATTATTAACAACTAAAAATCACTAAATACTACCTGTTTACTCACAAGACTTCAAAACAAGCCAATTTACTTTATTTTACCCACAGTGACATAACCATGTAACCTGTATCCAAACTCGCTCACCCCAGTCCAACCTAAAGTAAGCCCTACCCTCACTGTCTATTAATGTCTGCTGCCTAGATAGTGCAGATACTGAGATAGGTTTAGTAAAAATAGTACCCACAGCTGAGTTCAACACCTCAAATTTTTTAAGTTTCTGGACCACACTATCAAGTTGGGCTGATAGTCCGGTTTGATTACATGGAAGCCATCAAGGATTAGAAGTGCTTTTGGCAAGGTTTTATTTAAGGAGTTTGTAACTTACATTTCTATTTTAATTTTAATTACGGGGAAAAAATAAAAAAAAAAAACATGGTATTATTATTAATTTTAGGGTCTATTATTAATGCATGATGACTAACATGTAGCATCATGCCTTGTATGAACAATGATCAAATTTCTGTAAGGGCAAGATTTTTGGACCTGTACATCTGTTTATTAGACATGAGAAACTTTTGGGGATGTTAAAGAAGTAATAGGTCTAGCACCTTTAATCCTTTTAGATTTATCTCAGTTCAGCCAGGCAGAAATTAAGCAAAAAGCCTTGCATTTATCCCCGCCCGAACGGACGTGCTTGAAAACCCTCCTCACAGTTCAAGCCCGCCCTGCAAAACTTAAATACACACCATAAAATTTTATCTTTTTCCGTTCGATAGTTTAGTTTTAATTCTTAGAATAAACTCTAACGTCATCCTGGAGTCCGTCAGAATCTCCTCCTACCAAAATATCCCGGGATTCCAGCTAGGGATGCCAAGACCTTGTGTGATAAAGAGAAGCTGTGTTAAGGCCAGTTTTTATGTTTTCAGCTGTTGCACTCTGAGGATAGCCATTCTCATTCATCTTATTTCATCACCAGTTATCTTTTGCTATCTTATAATTTGACTTCTGCATAAATTTTCCCATTGTAGAAAACTAAGCAAGTGATACAAAGCTTGATTATGAGTCAGATGTGGATCTCAAAATTAGTGACGAAGACGATGACTGCCTTAGATTTCTATATCTAGGCTCCTCTAGATCGAGGTAGTCTAGAATCTATCTAGATCTAGATGCTCTTTATTGTGTCTTGTATGAGAATTTTTTTGTGTTTGAAGAGTTAGTTCTACAATATAAAAAAAAATGTAGAACTTTACGATGTCCATTTTAAAAATAATAAACAAGGCATCTAACGAAAGTTGGTCTTATTTATCTCAAACTTAGTTTTAGATTTGATCTACTCTTTCACAAGACCTAAAAGTTGAAATTTTTTGTGTTGTTGATGTTTACTCGGTCATTATTTACTATCGAACCAACACCCTCTTTGTCAAGTATTTGAAACTTTTCTGCCGTTTTTTGGTGCGTACTGGGCGATTTTGATATTTTCAATTGTCGCAAAAGAGGCTAGAGAGTCCCGAACCCCTCCCAGAGTAAATTAGAGGGTCGGGGGTAACCCCCCCGAACCCCCACCTTCCCCAGCCCCCGAGTAAATTAGAGAGTCGGGGGGGGGGGGGGAAACCCCCCTTCCCCCAGCCTCTTTTGCGACAATAGAAATTGTCTGTTATGCACCAAAAAACAGTGGAATAAAGTTTATAAAGTTTCAAATACTCGACAAAACTAATGGATTAATTAATTATGCATAAAAAGTAGTTCTGCCCTACCTCATTCCGAATCTGACGACTCATGCAAATCTAGGTCAGCCATTGCCGGGTGAACGGCCTCACCTCCGGGCGTGTAGAGGCGGGCTGCCTCTTGTAAAAATTGATGTACAACCGAGTTGTCCTGTGATCTTATGAACAAATACCGGGCAAGGTACTGGTACAGGTATTTTGACCATATCCCTGGCCGGCGAATCCACTGTTTAATATCCAACCAAAGGCGCTCGATATTCTGTGTATGGATGCTAGGCTTGGTTGGATCAACGAAATTTTCAGAATGATTGATTTTATAATGCTTATATCTGAGGTCGTCGAGTCCGGTGTAGGCTCCCCACGAATCACTATAAATTAAACTGCCTTTCAATATGTATTTTTGAATTAAAGGTATAAGGGTGGCTTTGTCTCTTTTCTCACCAACGTCTCCAGTAAGGGCAATTACAAAACGTTTTTTACTTATTCTCTCCACTCCACCAAATAACCAAACTTGATTTAAAACTCTACCTCTCTCATATTTCCTCCTCACAATCAGGGTCTCATCTATCTCCACCTCTACACCTACACCACCGATAGCCTTCTGATTACTAAACCAAGAATCTGTAACTTTGCTACAGAACGATCTCCAATCCACAGAGGTTTTAGAACTAATACATAAAATTTCAATAACAGTTTTATGATTCCAAGTATGGTCACAAAATGAAAAAATAAATAGCACAATTTTCCAGGGGTCTAGATTAGTACCACTAAGAAATGATCCTTTATAGTCCAAGACTACAAAATTACAATATTTCCGCTTCTTAGTTTTAGGAATAGAAAATGTTGAAACACAGCGCCACTGATGCTTGTCAGAACGATAATTACAAAGTTTATTACAATGTGGACAGGTAACACTATTAGGAAGAACTCCGTGAATCCGTAAAAAATCAAGAGCAGCCTCGTTATTTTTATAGAACTTTGAAATAGCCTCAAAATACTTCAAATCACATCCACTACACACATCCGCATCCATAGTAGGTCGTCCGAAGACTGACTGATTGTTTTTCAAATTGCGAGGGAATCAAATTTCCTGGATTGTGCTTTGGGCATGCGCGTGAGGCTAGCCTCGGTTTCATTTCCAAATTTGCATAATTAAGAAGTGTGTGCGCATGCGCGAAGAACTTACCTGTTGTCCAGTTCCGTTGTGGCAATGTTTACATTTTGGTAGGAACATGGAATTCATACGCATCACAACAGAAAAGAGTACAAACTTTGAACATGTATAACTCAACAAGTATTTATTTGCGATAAAAACAATTTTCATATTCATGTTCAGTACATCAAAATACATCAGATAAATATCATTTGCAAACCCAAATAGCTGTTGGTCCGATAGTAAAAAAAACACTGTTTACTCTGTCACCCCTGCTGGTTTTGTAATTGTTTTCGTTTTTAAATTTCACAAGTGTGTTTTTATGTTTTATGTATTATACATGCGGCTTCTCAAAATCACACTTCATCTACTACACAACTCAAATCAAATCCATGTAAGATAAAAAAAAAAACACAAAACACTGTGGTAAAACTAAAAGAAATATAATTCGACATAACCTGATAAAGTACATGATTATCTGGTATTTTTTTACCTGTACACCCCAAACGCATCGGCATTCAAAATGATGTTTTTCTGATAGATTTTGATGTGCTGAAGATGCATCTGAAGGTTTTTTTCGCCGCAAATAAATAGTTTTTGAAATATTTCACTTTTTAATATGGATTATTTCTTCTTTATTAACCTACTTTGCCGTACTGATTTGCTCGAGGTAGGTGCCTTTTTGCATATTAATTACTTCCGTCTTTCGCGCATGCGTATTACTTTCTTTTTAGTTACTCTTTGCGCATGCGCAACCGTTAATTGGCATGCGCAATTAAGGGCGCGTCTTTTGATCTATCGCGTCTCTTGATTCTGTCATTTCATTGTCTTTACTCAGAGGCTCAACAGCTAATGTGTATTGATCGTGATTGTCACTTACTTCATTGATTGTGACTTACTTCATGGTTCCTTGTGATAAGTGTTCTTTAGATTATTTTCAAGCTATTGCTGAATTTTACAATAACGACGCTAGAGCTTTAACATATTTAAGAGATCATAGTGTTTTACCATCAGAAGTTATTTGTCCAGATTGTTCTTCTCAGTGTAGTTACCGTGAGGATCAGCGTGTTTGGCGCTGTAGGAAGTCTAGTGTTATTCCTAAATCTAGTAAGCGACGGCGTTGTGGTTATACCTATATTGCCCCGTGGAAAGTTTTACTTTTTATTAACCATTTTCTTAGTCATTTGTGGGACCAGAGTCCGCAGGGACTAAAAAAACACAGAGAGGTAGAGCGCAGTGAGGTAGAGGAAGATAGTGATTCAGAAGTGTTCGAAGTAGCTGAGACGGAGTAAAGGTAAGAGCTGTAGTTATAGTAATTTTTTTTTTTCGTAATATGTGCTGTTTCTTGTCTTTCTGAGTCATCTACACCTTGATTTGATCGTACCAGGGTTTTTTTTTTTTTATAAATAAATACTTAGGGGGGGGGTGCGGGGGGGGGTTTCCCCCCCGCCGGATTTTTTAAAATTATTTAAGGGGGGGGGGTCCCCCCCCCCCCCCCACATTTTTTCCAATATTCATTTTTTTAACATTCCATAAAATTGCGAAAAAGTAGTACGTACGATCAGGGTCAAGGTCAAGGTCGACCGGAAGGACAAGAAACAGCACTCTGCGTAGAGTGGGTGTAGAAGTAAAAAATTACCGATTATCTCTCTTCGAATGTGTTAAAACTTCAATGACTAGCGCATATGTTTAACTGATTAACCAAAGTAATTCAAATGTTGGCTAGACAACCAAATCTAGACGTACATATACATCTAGCTACATCTAAATCCAGATCTAGATCTAGATCTAGATCTAGATCATACCGGTATGGGCACACGAATGGATCTCGCCTCTGATCATAGTTGATGTACTTGCCTGGCTATAATTATGTTTAGACCTAGACAGGTCTAGCTTCTAAACCTTGTATGGATACTATCTGTTTACTTACCAGAGTTTTTAGATCTTGTTTCGAAAGATGTGGCTGCCTGTTGAGCACTTGAGGCGTTTGGGTTACTTCACTTTCGCCAGCCATGTTGTGTGATAGTGAATAGTCTGATGCAAGTAATAGGCTGTGCTTGCCATCAATGCAAGTTTCTTTACCGTTGTCGGTAATTCCGCTTCCGCCGGTTTAAAAAGGTGGAGTGGAAAAAACTTTGTCATTATTATTATTATTATTATTATTATTATTATTATTATTATTATTATTATTATTATTATGATGATGATGATGATGATGATGATGATGATGATGATGATGATGATGATGACGATGATGATGATGATGATGATGATGATGATGATGATGATGATGATGATGATGATGATGATGATGATGATGATTATTGTTATTGTTTTTGGTTTTTTTTGCTTTTAAAAAAATATTACTATTTGCGTCCGTGTGTTATCATCATCATCGTAATGAACATTACCATCATTATTATTATTATTATTATTAGTAGTAGTAGTAGTAGTAGTAGTAGTAGTAGTAGTAGTAGTAGTAGTAGTAGTAGTAGTAGTAGTAGTAGTAGTAGTAGTAGTAGTAGTAGTAGTAGTAGTAGTAGTAGTAGTAGTAGTAGTAGTAGTAGTAGTTGTTGTTGTTGTTGTTGTTGTAGTAGTAGTAGTAGTAGTAGTAGTAGTAGTAGTAGTAGTAGTAGTAGTAGTAGTAGTAGTAGTAGTAGTAGTAGTATTGTTGATTTTGTTGTCGTTGTTGTTCTTGTTGTTGTTTTATTATTACATAAAATGATTTGTCTGTAAGGAAGCGATGGACAAGCAGAAAACTGAGGTTTAAGTACATGTTTATATAGACCAGTTATAAAATTCGAAGAAAAAGCGAAGTGCCTGAAGATTAATTTATGTGCGGTTAAATTAAAATTTAAAATATCACTAAAGGACGGCTCTCTTATTACACTAAATAATTTAATACTGTCATTTTGTGGCTTTCTAGTAGATTTTGGACATTTCCTTTCACGGAAGAAATGTCCTTATTGAAGCTCAGTTACTCTCTCAAAAAACATAACCCTCATTTTTTAGTCTGATTTTTCGATATTGCCATGCTATTTATTCCAGGAGTAATCAAATTAAAGAAAGTCCCTTCGGAGGCATTCTATATTGGATTCTAAGCATGTGATTGTAGACCATAGAGAGCTATGATAGCTTTTCGATTGAACAGGAGGAGCTTTCAAGAAGTCCTTGGTCGAAATGTGAAGCAATAAAAATAGAGCGTTGTAATTTGGCACATATACTTTTATCACTACATAATAATCACGAAGAGATACCCATTTTTTTGCCTCTTCTCTTAGTCCTTTTCCATAATTATACCTTCCCAATCCCAGAAACAAGGTAACATGACCTTTCCACTTGATGGTGTCATCTTTGCCTTCTTTGGTGAAGGAAAAGAAAGGGAGTTTCCAATAAATAAAAGACATTTTTTTCTGCATCAAAATGGTAAGTCTATGTTTCATCCAGAGAAACCATCTTTTTAAAGAAATATGTGTCATTGGACTCCATTCGAATGAGCGTTTTGCAGGACTCAACCCTCTGCTTCTTCTGTTTAAAAGCGGAGGTACCCTCGGCCCAGATACCCTATTCATGTTGAGATGGTCATCGAGAATCTTTTCAGTTGACTTACACTGATTCCAGTTTCACTTGAGAGCTATTTGACAGTTATGCGCCGATTTTGTAGAACCAGTTGTTTTCACAATGGTAACGTGATCTTGAACTACTGCAGAAGGTGGACACCCTTCACGATCTTTATAAATCACCGAGATGAACTCAGATTTGAATTTTCTTACCCAGTATGTCACAGCGTTATTTCGATGACATTTGTGACCATAAATGTGGACCATTTCCTGAAAAATGTAAGAAGAGAATTTTCCTTGCAAGTGTGAAAACTTGATGACCTAGCAGTATTCAACTTGTTCCATGACGCAGGATGAACAAAGAAAAAAAAAAGTTTTTTTTTTTTAAACCCTTCTTATGCGCTGATAAAACAGTGACTAATTACTGTCTGATTTTTAAATAAAATTTGCATCTTCCTTTCCAAAGAAATGCCCTAAAGCCTGACAAAATTTAATTTCTCTACCACGTTCTATCCTACTCGGACCAAAGATTTTTTGATCGGGCCTTTCGTAAAACTGACGTTGAGGTGGAAGCTGAAGGACTACGGTAACGTAGTGGAAATAATTATGCAGAACCCTTCACATTCTCAGTGTTCCAAAGAAAAAGCTTTCGTAATTACGAAACGCGATTCATCTCAGATTGCATGAATGGATTTAGGTCCATTGCATAAGATTAATTTTAATTAAGATTAACGGCGAGTTTTAATTACATTACGTTAGAAAGACTCCTTAGCCTTGTGCAGCGAACAGCCAAGACAGTGGGCAGTGGTATCGCTTCGTCACGTTCTTCTCTTTGTTTCAATAAAATGCGCGCAGGACTCTCAGCAGTGAATGAATTAATGATCGGACTGAATTAGGGCTCATTACTATTATTACGTATGTATACACACACCTGGTTGTGTCGATATATGTTCAAACAAAGGTTTCAAGAAAAGGCATGTGTACCGTAAATGATATCCCGGCACTAAACCTACTGCGCTATGTGTGCATATGTTTGGGGAAAATGCAGGAACAGAATTATCGTATTCGACCATATTTAATAAAAATAGTCTCAAACTGTTTAAATTTTTTTTTTATCTCTGAGTACTTTCTACTAAATCTAGTTGATCACACCATTTGCTGCGATGAAATGGGGCATAAGTATAAAGACATGTGGAAAAAAAAATTAGTTCTTCACCTTCTCTATTTTATTTTTCAAATGGTTCATCATGCATTTTGTGATGAAACCCTTTAAGTTCTGGTAGATTTTAGATTATCATATAATTGCCTTGACACTGACCCTATTCATGCTGAAGCTGCTGAGTTTTCGGGAGCAATCTGATCCCAGCTATCTTTATAAAAAAAAAAAGGTAAAAGATGTGAGTTATGTGGCACATAGTAATATAAAGTGATGAACTGGATGAGATAAACAGTAGAATTTAAATCCTTAAATAATGCACCAAACGCTCAAAATATAGATACATTTTCTTGTCAAAAGTTTGCTACACCAATCTTTTCGTGGATCTTATTTGACAAGTATTAGGTCAAGAATAATTGACTCTCGTGCAACAAAGACAACTGAAATGGATCATTACTTACAGGGGCTTAAAATATAGCTGAAAAGGTAGTGTCGTCTACATCTATTTTTGTATGCCTAATTTGATGGCATGGATTTCATCCGGTAAGTTTAGCATGTACATGTATATGCCAGTAAAGAAATAAACGAAAATATTTTTAATTCGATCCACATCAATACCGGTATATAATGAAGCTGGGCAAAAAATGAGGACCATTTAACCGATCATTTCTAGACCACCTAAACGCGCCAAATTTGGCTTTAAGTTGTATATCGCCGGATGGGGTGGTACTATTAGTTTACACCAAAATGGTGTTTTTGGAAAATGCATAAATGTCTTTATTTTTTTCTTAAAAGAAAAGGGTGAATGTGCGAACTACTTCCTGTAAACACAGCTAGCTGGATAGAGATGGCAGGAATGATATTGAAAGTGGGCCAACAAAGAAGGCAGCGGAAGTTTTAAAACCGTCAGTGGAATAGATCTACACGTTAAAGAGTAAGATCCAAGCAAACAATCTAAAAACCCTGCTTGAACATAGATTCTAAATATAGGGCTTAGATATTTACATCAGCTATATTCAAATATCAAAAAGTTAAGATATAATCACTGGAATTTCTTCTAAGGCTTAGAATTCCAAAAGGATTTAAGATCTAGATCTAGATCTAGATTCTTTGTTTCAAATTCTAGAGATAACTCGATCCCAGTTAAAGATAGGAAGGTGGAGGCACGTGTATAAATCATGTAATTAAATGGATAGATAGCAAGACGATTTTTTACAAGAGTGTTTAATACACACATTCACCCAAGCCGCGGCAAATTGATACCAGGTCCGTTCAAAGTAGCGGTCACAGAGGCAACAGTGGAACAAATAAGAAGAGTCGAAAGGAAAGCAAAACAAACATGGATGGATGGGGATATTTCAAACTCATGGAAAAAGGAGACAAGTGAAAGATAATAGAGAAAAACACGAAACATTGCAAATAAAAAAAAAATTGATGAAGCCAAGGAGAAGTGGATCAATGAAAAGTGCAGAAACATTGATCTAAACCACATAAGTACTGAGCAGACAGTATGCAGAAAGATTGAAAAAATCTGTGGAAAGAAAACCTGCTCATCCACATGGTGCCTAAAGTAAAAAGAAAAAAAGAAAATCACGATGATACCACGGATCCTACTTTCCCTTGACCTTTTCTCTCTCTAAAGTGAAATGATTATGCGAAACCTAGAGGGATTTCCAGGAATTAAAGAAGGAGAACACAATGTAAACAACTTGAGATACGGTGATGACACTGCATTAATTGCAGAAAATAAAGAAGGCTTGCAACAAATATATGATATTGTTGAAGAAGAAAGCAAAAAGGATGGGTTAAAATTGAATAGCAAAAAGACACAAGTAATGATCGTTAATCTAAACAATGAGTGCCCACCGATCAGCATCTTTGTAAAGGGAATAAATTCAAGCAAAAGAATCAATTCAAAACTTGGGTGTTTTAATATCAAGCGATGGACGCAACAGCACAAGTTGTTGTTGTTGTCGATCATTCAGATGGTAGCTTGGGTCTCTCTCGCAAAGGTGGCCGTTCTGCGCAGATCATCCAGGCATCCAAAGAGCTTATTCTGCAAGGATGTGGGCTGGCTCCAGAAGCGTTTTCTCAGGACTTTGTACAGTGGACATGTTTGCAGAAGATGTTCTGCTGTCATTGCTCCAGCTGCGCATGGGCACTGGTCTGTACTGCCAATTTTGAATTTTGTGAATATGTGGTGGTTCATTCTGTTGTGACCTGTTCTTAGGCGGAAGATAAGTACCTGTTCTGATCTGTCTAATTCATAGTAAGGGTCACATTTATTGTAGGTAGGGTGTTGGTCTGCCCACTTTCTTTGTTGATATTGTTTGATGATGTGTTTGGCTTCTTTATATGTCGTTGAGCTGCTCTGTTGGTCTTTTTTGGAGCCTTCTTTAGCCAGCTTGTCTGCCGTTTCATTTCCCACTATGCCACAATGAGCCGGTATCCATTGGAGAACTGTCTCATGTGTTTCAGTGAGTGTGTAGAGTGTGCCAAAGAGGTAGTCCAGTTCCTTGTCTTTATTTGCATGGACTGCTTGTAGCACTGATTTGGCGTCACTTAGGAAAACTACTTTTGAAGCTGTGTGTGGGCTTTCCAGTACACGTTTAGCGCCTTGAAGGAGTGCCATTACCTCAGCGTTGTAATTGGAGGAGAAGTGTCCAGTTGGTGTTGAGATTTGTTCTTCTTCACCTTCAGGGTATTGTATGTAGACTCCTGCCCCTCCATTTCTTACAGCTTTGTCGGCAGATCCATCAGTGAATACACGAGTCCAGGTATCTCTTGGGAAGTGCTCTTGTATATATTCCAGAGTGAGCGCTTTCATTACAGGTCCACTTTGGTCTTCTTTGTAGAGAATGCCTGGGATTGTACAGCGGATTGTTGGCTTATGGTGCCCTCTCCATACTGGCTTTTCTAGCGTGACTGGAATGGGGATTGGCTCTTGTCTCTCTAGTTCTGCGTCTTCCTTTTCAAGCAATATTGTTTGGTGTGTAAAACTACAACGCTTCAGTCTCGTTTTTTTGTTCCTTTTGTTTATGCGTTCATGCATTGGGTGATTTGGGAACCTTATATACTTTACAGCTTGACATAGAATGTTGGTGTCCCTTCTTGTTTCTATTGATTGCAGCCCAGTTGTGGTCTCTAGTTCTTGAATAGGTGTTGATTTAATGGCTCCAGTGATGATACGAGCTGCTTGGTTTTGCACTTTACTGGTTTTACTGAGGTTGAACTTGGCAGCGCTTCCCCATGCTGTTACTCCATACTCGAGGGTTGGCCTAACTCTTCCCACGTATAGTTTCTTTAATATTTTTTCATCTGCGCCCCAATTTGTGGATGATATTTTCTTCATAAGGGTGAGTCGAGATTTAGCTTTTGATTCAGTTCTTCCTGTCTGAGTCTTCCAGGTAAGTCTTTTGTCAAAAGTGATTCCGAGATAGGTTGGGTTATCCTCCACTGGTAATCGTTGTCCGTTGATTGTCAGGTTAGCTGTTAATTTTTTCGTGGAGAGGCTGAAAACTGTATGTGTAGTTTTAGTGGGGTTGATGGAGACAATCCATTTTTTTTTTGTCTATCTCTGAAGGGAATTGAGAGCTTCCTGCATTCTGTAGTTAGCTGTAGGGAGGCTTTCTTCGGTACACCACAGAGCAAGATCGTCGGCATAAATGGCTCCTTTTACATGAGTAGTATATATAAGGCTGGTTCTGGCGCAGCTTGTACGAAAAACATACCACATCTACATACACTCGGACCCCAATTCTGCATGTACGAAAAACACGCCCGACCTACATGCACAATTACCCCAATTCTGCATGTACGCGAAACACGCCTGGCCTACATACAAAATTGCCCCAATTCTTTATAATAGCGCATTTTTTGCCGGGGCTACCGCTGTATAGTGGAGTTCTGGCACACCTTGCACACAAAACATACCTGGCCTACATACACTCGAACCCCAATTCTGCATGTACGAAAAACACGCCCGGCCTACATACACTCGAACCCCAATTGTCCATGTACTCAAAACACGCCTGGCCTACATACACTCGAACCCCAACTGTCCATGTACGCGAACACGCCCGGCCGACATATACTATAGCGCATTTTTGCCGGGGCTACCGCTGTTTCGGCATATACCAGGACACAGATATGGTACCACCATAGACAAATGCACCACCATAGACAAATGCACTACCATAGACAAAGCACCACCCTAGACAAATGCAATACCCGGCACCCGATATAGGCAATTGCAACCCGATATAGACAATCGCAATTCCCGGCACGCCGAGGCAGCAACCACCATGGAGCACACCTGTGGGACATGCGAGCGCCAGTTCCGGAGAAATGCCGAGCTGGACCGCCACACAAAGCGACAAACCCCATGCAAACCGCCAGCCTATACATGCTCGCGCTGCGGGAAGGGCTTTGCGAGCTACCAAACCTTGTGGAGACACAAAAAGACACTCCACGGCGAGCAAGCACAGACACCACGTGTCGCGGACATCGCAACCCATGCTGCACCACCATAGACAAACGCAACCCATGCTGCACCACCATAGACAAACGCAACCCGTTGTAGACAAGCACTACCCACCAACGCAACCCATGTCGGCACGACAGCAACAGACTAGGCCATGTAGAAGGGGTCCCCCGGTTTCGCGCTTTCCACCGCTGGCGGTTGGGGCTCTTGTTGCGGCGTCGGCACGACAGGCGTGCATCGTTTCCAGGTCGCTGCGAATACTTTCCAG
The DNA here is from genome assembly GCA_033675545.1 of Elysia crispata. NCBI lineage: Eukaryota > Metazoa > Mollusca > Gastropoda > Plakobranchidae > Elysia > Elysia crispata. The sequence continues at coordinate 469,930 of JAWDGP010004193.1, forward strand.
ACGAGCACCGCGGCAATGGATATATAGGCCCACTTCTGGGCTGCTTCCACCGCCTGCCCGACTTTCTGGAGATCCATACGCACCTCTGTCTGTTCGTGGCGGGTCTCCCGCACCTGCTCCGCTATCTCTTGTTGTTGCTCGCCGGCAACAAACTCTTCGAGAAGATCGGAGTCGTCGTCTTTCGATAGTTCTGCCAACACCTGCACCAGCAGATTCGTAGCTTGCTCCGCGCGAGCCTCGAGTCGGTCTAGGTGGTTGTAGAAGTCCGCGACAGTAGGCAGTTGGCTGCAGCCTGCATCTGGCGCCTTCGCAAGCGGCGAGGCTGTCGCCAGCGGGGGCGCTCGCGGGACAACGGGCAAGGGGCTTGCCACTTCGTACCGCTCGAGCGGCGGACTAGCCCGCCAAATATTGTAGAGCCTCGTCGACCCGATACCAAAGCTCTTCTTTGCCTCGGCCGCCGGTAGCTGGCCTCGGAGGGAGCGGATTTCCTGGACCTGTTCCGGGGACAATTCTCGCTTGGGTGGCATAGGTGTTTCCCAACAAAGCTTCTATGTCCCACAAGTTCCCAAGGATCTAGATGGGAAAGTGTCCGAAATTGGATGGCAGACTTGGGAAAACGCTTGCAAGCGTCGAGCACTTTCCCAGGATCTTCTACAGGTGCTTTGCAAAAGTCGAGCACTTGCACAGGATCTTCTACAGGTGCTTTGCAATAGTCGAGCACTTGCACAGGATCTTGCACAGGGCCTCGTATAGCCGCCTCTACAGAAAACACGAAGTGCCAGTGGGAAGCCTCGGGCGACACAATGGACGCGCAGGCCGTAGCGCCCTTTGGAGTTTTGTACGTATGCTATACACACGAGGTATACCCGTCCGAAATGGTGCTAGTCCGCAAGAGAGGTAGCGCACCGCGTTTCCCGTTCGAGCTGTTCGAGCTGCTACGATAGTCGCGCCGACAGCGGTGCTAGATGGCAGTCTCTCGAAGACCTGCGGAGCGCGGCGGCTGCTTTGCAACAAGCTGGTACACCTGGAGGGACAATACTTGGCCGCATCGACCGAGCTACTGCCAAAAAATAGTTGGCGTGGGGGTATGGAGAGCTCTACGCTGTGGGGTATGGCGGAGACGTGTTGTTCTGCCTCCTCGGTGGGACTGTGGTCGTCTAGCGCGCACCTACGCCACAGCGACAGAGGCCAGGCGGTCTTTTTTCTTTTGCGGCGTTGTCCGCTCCGCGCCTAGGTTGCAGAGCAGGGGTGCGCGCGCCTTCCGCAACGCCTCGACTCCGCCTAGCGTTCCGACCTCTTTCTCGAGGAAGTGGCCGTATGTCGGTCGTGGGCTCTCCGTTGTCGCCGGTGGGCACTAGGAAGAGGAGAGTTCGGGGCGCGCCGCGGAAGGTCGTCGAGGCGTATCGTCGGCAGATGTATTCGCCGGGTGGCAGGTCGATCGCCTTCGTCGTGTCCATGGGTTTCGGGGCGGGGGCCTCTAGCAGTATGGCGCGTTGCTCGGCTTCCTTGTATTCCTGCTCTTTCTCTGCCAAGGCCTGCAGGGCGGCCAGGCGCTGGGGGTCTGGAGCGGCAACAACCCGGATCGGATTCCAAGAAATCTGGCGACCGTCCCTCTACTGGAATACTCTAGTCGGTTCTATCTCGATCTCCAGCCGTGCGAACCTGCCAGCGGGGGGAAGCCAGTATGTGGTTCTTCCATGTCGGTTGTCGGTCTTCGACTCGAAGAGGTCGGCGCACCCGTCGAGAATGGCCCCGAGGCCCTTCGTTGCCCATACAACCACTGTATCTGGGTCGACCGCGCCCCGCAAGACAACACGGGGGTTTTTGCGCCACGGCTGCGCGTCCGCCTCCTGCTGCGCGTTTGCCCCATGCTGCGCGTCCACCCCCTGCTGCGCCGCCCGGCGGAACCCCAGGACAACCCATTTCCGACCCGCGGCCAAATCTGCAACCTTCCCCGTCCCGCCCACGCCTAGAGCGGTTCCGACGTCTATAGCTGTCTCCCGCGACTTCTCCGCGTATTGCCTACCCGCGGCCACCAGCTGGGCAATTCGGTCCAGCTCTTCGGCACGGCGCCGCTGCTCCTCCTCGTGGAGTTGCCGTTCTGCCTCTAGCCACTTCCATGCGCGCCGCCTCCAGTCTTCTGCGCTTGCCGCGTCCCGGATCTCTTGGAGGCGCTTTTCGCGGTTCCTGGTCGAAAGGGTGGAGATGGTGCGCCCCTCTGCGATTTCGGGGACCTCGTGCAGGTGGAAGGCGGAGACATCCTTGCCCACTGCGTGGCACTTGGCCGTTCTCCATATCCACGAGACCGCGGCCGAAGATGGCAAGAGTGTCTCCGGGTTGGGACCATCCGGATGCAGCTGGGTGGGCCGCTTGCTGGCGGCCAAGATCGTGCTCGCGTCGGCGTCCTTGGTGTAGCACCGGAGCGGCCCCAGCTCCACGCCTTCCTCGTCTGCCGCGAGGATGTCGACCCGGAAGATCGGGCTCGCCCGGAACCCAAAGTCGGCCGCGGCCCACTCTACTGCTCGTTCCCAGGACGCGTCTGCGTTTGCCTTGGTGGGGCGGACCCGGACTCCCGAGACCCTTCCCGTTGTTGTGTGCGCATACCAGGCGACGAAGATCGTGCCCTGTGGTCGGTCGGACAGCACAAGACACCGGTCGAGGCAGGCAGCCAGGTTCTCCCACTGCTTGGCCGGTGGCTGGACCACGAAGAGGCCTTCTTCCGGCAGATCTTGGGGGGATACCAAAGCCAAGGCCTCTTCCACCACCTCGGTAGCAGTTTCGGCCGAGAGGTCCCACCCACTGCAAGCGTAGAGAGAGACCTCGATACGGGTGCATCCTCTGGCCTGCACATCTGGGTGCAGGAATGTCTGCCGCAGGTGCTGGTTCGGGCAGTCGACATAGTCGGCCAGGTGGCCACCGATCGGCTCGCGAACCTCGCCCGCTTCGAAGTTCGACACGACCTTGTTGTAGATCTTCGTGCGGACTGTGTAGCCGGCTTCGCTTGTGCAGACCCAAGTGCAAACGTGGTTCCCCACGCTATCGGTGTTCTCCAGTATCGTGGGGGTTCTGTCGCGCATTGCGTCGGCGAGGTCGCCTTGCTCGCGGAACCCTTCGAACGCGCAGAGATGCTCTACGAGCGTCTCCCGGTCGAGGACCCCCGAGAAGTCTCTCCTGTAGTCTATGGAATAGAGGCCGTAGCCATAGGGCAGCAGGTGGCGTTCGAACGCCGGCAAGGAGGCCTGCAGCTCGCCCATAGGGATCTCGGACACGTCCACCTTGGCCACAGAGGCCGGCCGGTTCGTCCCCTGGGTATAGCTCCCGCCACTTCCCCAGGGCCTTCTCTTGGGTGTCGAATTCGATCCGGGCAATGGTCTCCCGGATGGCACTCCCCTCTGTCCTTTCTCGGACCGCAATCGTGTGGACGAGATTCGTCTGGATATGGCCGCGGGTGGAGCCATCGGGGGCCTTCCCCACACTCTCGTATACGGCGTTCGCGATGCGGTGGATTGTGTTTTTCGCGGCCCCGCCCTCTCCGGTCGTGCAGGAGAGGCTCCCACCGCGGACCACGCAGTCTTCGTGGCGCAGGTAGCCAAAGACGTACACGTCGTCGACGAACGTCGAAAGCCCCTCCAGGGGGCGCAGGTGGGTGCGGCCCAGGTTGCCGGCGAGGTAGTCGACCCGGGCGATGTCGGGCACAAGATTGCTCTCGTGCGTGTTCTCCAGGAGAAGATGGGCAGCCACGGCCTTTTCGACCCGTAGGCCCATGGACAGGAATGTTGCTTGCACTGCCATTGTGGTTGCTCTACTTTCTAGGGTATTGCTTTGGTTGCTCGGTATACTTTGGGCTACCAACTCTCTAAATCGAAGTTTTGGGCAACCCAAAACGCGGTGGGGCCCTTTCTCCCTGTGTGCAACGCTGCCCTTGCCCTTTGCCGTAGGTATACCTACTTCTTTTTGCCCCTGGCACGCTTCTTGCCGACCCGAGTGTCTGCGGGGCGGTTCTCTTGTTGTTCCGACAGGACGAGGCGGGCCGACTGCGCTTCCGCCAGGCTCTCCCGTAGTTGCTCGTTTTGGCTCTCGAGTGTCGCTATGCGCCGAAGCCTCTCTTCGAGAACTTCCAGGCTTTCCTGGGCCATGCGTCGTGCTTGTTTGGCGTCGTCCTTGGCGCGTTCGGCTTCGGCGTCCCGCTCTAGCAGCTTTCGAATTGTTGCACGCTGTAGCTCTGCAAGGTCGTCGTATGCGGTTTCCAGCTCTAGAATTCTATCTGTATCGGCTTGGGTGTGCTCTATGCAGTCTCGGAGGATGGCCGCATTGTCCTCGCCTTGCTGGTCCTGGGCTTTGCACTCGGCTTGTTGGTCCTGGGCTTCGCACTCGGCTGCGGTGTCTGCGACGCGTGGTGTCTCTGGCTGCTCGACTGCGGCACCTAGTGTCTGTACTTGCTCGGTTGCGATGTCCGCGACACGTGGTGTCTGTGCTTGCTCGCCGTGGAGTGTCTTTTTGTGTCTCCACAAGGTTTGGTAGCTCGCAAAGCCCTTCCCGCAGCGCGAGCATGTATAGGCTGGCGGTTTGCATGGGGTTTGTCGCTTTGTGTGGCGGTCCAGCTCGGCATTTCTCCGGAACTGGCGCTCGCATGTCCCACAGGTGTGCTCCATGGTGGTTGCTGCCTCGGCGTGCCGGGAATTGCGATTGTCTATATCGGGTTACAATTGCCTATATCGGGTTGCACCTGTGCCGGGAATTGCATTTGTCTATGGTGGTGCTTTGTCTATGGTGGTGCATTTGTCTATGGTGGTACCATATCTGTGTCCTGGTATATGCCGAAACAGCGGTAGCCCCGGCAAAAATGCGCTATAGTATATGTCGGCCGGGCGTGTTTGCGTACATGGACAATTGGGGTTCGAGTGTATGTAGGCCAGGCGTGTTTTGCGTACATGGACAATTGGGGTTCGAGTGTATGTAGGCCGGGCGTGTTTTTCGTACATGCAGAATTGGGGTTCGAGTGTATGTAGGCCAGGTATGTTTTGTGTGCAAGGTGTGCCAGAACCCCACTATATGGTAGCCGAAACAGCGGTAGCCCCGGCAAAAAATGCGCTATTATAAAGAATTGGGGCAATTGTGTATGTAGGCCGGGCGTGTTCCACGTACATAAATAATTCGGTCAATTGTGTATGTAGGTCGGGCGTGTTTTTCGTACATGCAGAATTGGGGTCCGAGTGTATGTAGATGTGGTATGTTTTTCGTACAAGCTGCGCCAGAACCAGCCTTATATATACTACTTACATGTTTGGGCAGATTTTGGATGATGTCATTGACATATATTAGGAAGAGTGTTGGGCTGAGAACGCCACCTTCAGGTACTCCTTCTTTTAGGGTTTTCTCTTTGCTAAGTTTTCCGTTTACTTGCACTCTGGCCTTCCTGTTGGGCAGGTACCCTGAAATCCATCGGTACATATTTCCTTGGATGCCACACTATTTTAGTTTCAACCTTAGGTTATCTTTCCACCTTATCAAAGGCTTTTTCAAGGTCAACCCAGACAGCTAGTGTATGTTTTTTTTCTTCTTGAAACCCATGTTCTATATTCTGTGCAATGTATGTGACATGGTCTTCTGTTCTATAGTATGGTCTGAAACCAGCCTGTTCTTGGCAGATGAGTTGGTTTCTTTCCAGGTACCATGTAAGCCTTGCATTTATCATCCGTTCCATAAGTTTTCCTACTGAACTGGTGAGGCTGATAGGTCTGTAGCTGCTAGCTTGCTTCTTATCTTTTCCTTTTTTATATATTGGGACCATGGATGCCTTTTTCCAAATTTGAGGGATTTTTCCTGACTTCCATCTGTTGTTGAAGATGTTGAGGAGTTTACATCTTGCTTTGTCGCCTAGGTGGGTAAGCATAGCTGGAGTTACCTTATCTGGGCTTGGTGCTTTTGTGTCTGTTAGTGCTTTGAGAGCATTCTCGAGCTCTTCTAATAAAAAGGGCTGATTAATGCCCCTTTCAGGCGGTCCTTCTTTTTGTGTAGTTGTCTGCATTTGAGATAGAACTTCTGCTTTTCTCTGTTTTGTGACATTAATATTGCTGACTTGCTCGTAATTGTCAACAAGTATATCTGCTGCTTGCTTCCCTGAGACAAGTTTTTGTTCATGTTCGAGACCAATGACCGGCGATCTTATGTCCTCGTTGTTGAGTTTCCATAGTTTATGTCCGTCTCTGTCTAAATTGAGTTCTTCTGTTCTTTTTATCCAGCTGTTTTTCGCTGCCTGTCTATACTTTCTTGTGTATCTTGCTGTAGCTGCTTTTAGGGATATATTGTTTTGTTCATTTGGGCTTTCTTCTGCTATTTGTGACTTCGTCTTCTAGAGCTTGAAGTTCTTCAGTCCAGTACGGTTTGTAATTTTTTCGTGCTCCACGAGGTATAGTTTCTGCAGCAGCTTTGAGTAGGGCTTTGTTTAGTTTGCCATTTACTCGGTCAATGTTAGAGTCTTCTTTTAGGCTTTTTGTGTACTTTTCTGTGAGGCCCATGTATTTCTCCCAGTTTTCTTTTTTGTAATTCCATCTCGGGACAGCCTTGCTTTCTGGTGGCTTGAAGTGAAGGTTGATTGAGAGTTTAACTGGTCTGTGGTCGCTTCCCCCGAGGGGATCCAATACTGTTCTGATTAACTTGGGACTCAGGTCATCTGTTGCAAAAGCTAAGTCAGGTGTTGATGTGGTCATCCATCTTCTGGAGTAGAGTGTTGGTGTATCTTCAGGCATGTTTAGCAAGATCATGTTGTTGTCTATTTGCCAGTCTTCAACTTAATCTCCTCGAGTGTCGGTATCGTCATAGCCCCAACAGGTTGAGCGGCTGTTAAAATCTCCAAGAACCATACAGTTTTCTGCTGTGTGTTGAGAGATTGAAGCTGTAATTCTTTTTCTTGTGGGCAGTATAGATTATATATTGTGAGGTCCTGATTTGTGAGAGAAATTTGTACCCCTTGGATTTCACTCTGCTGGTTTGTTTCCACAATAAATATGTTTCGTATTGGTAAGAGGGTGTTTTTGACTAGAATGAGTACTCCTCCTTTTTGTCTACCTATTCTGTCATGTCTTAGTGTTTCATACCCCCGAATGTTGAATCGCCGGTCGAGGTTGAGATGAGTTTCTTGTATACAAGCAACATCAATATCTTCTTTTCTTAGTCTTTCAGTTAGGGATACCTTTTTTGTGCTGATCCCCTCTGCATTCCACTGAAGAATGTTGACAGGTTTTGCTTTGTGGTCAGTAGTGTTTGCCCGCTGTCCCAAATACCCGACTCCACATATTGAGGTGCGGTGACCACCAGTCGCTGAGGGTGGGCCCCTTCGAGGCAGGGGGCCCGGTGCTCTGTCTGCCTGGCAGATCCTCACAGGCAGAACAACATTACAAGAGATATTTCTAGCTTCCATCATTCGAATGTGAGTGCGTTCCGCTGCCGTTTTGCGCACCTTGGCCCAACGAGTCCGACTTCGGCATGGCTTTTCTTGTCCGAGTGTCCCTCTCGTAGGAGATGTGTCGGTCAGGACTGAAGATGCTCTCCCGCACTGGTTTAGGGTTTTCCTTCCCTTGGATTGTGTTCCATATCTGGAGGGTGCGCCTTCATAGCCGTTGGATCTCCTGATCTCTTCCGCCTATTCCGCCGCTTGGGTGTGTACTTGCCGTTGGACCGTCTTTTTGGGTCCCTTCCGCCAAGTCCACTGGGATCAGCCTACATGGGAGGTAGACTGGCCCTTGGTTAGGGTTTTTCCTTTGGCGCCCTTACTCGCCAGATAGTCCTGTCATTAGGCTCATGCGACCATTTTTTAGAGATGTGGGCACCACCCTCATATCCCAGCCGCGCCCTCGAGAACTATCGCCGTTTCGTCCGCGACTGCTTATTGGTTATTCGCAGCTGGCCTTCATATCTGAAGGTCGTTCCACTATCCGCCACCTGTGGACGCGCTGGGTTGGGGACGGTCGCCCCGTGCGATGAAGGAATGGCTCCTGCCAGTCCACCCAGACAGCACAATTAAAAAAGAGTTTTCAGAGAGTGAAATCAAATACTAACAAATAAACACATATCCATTCACTTAGGAAGAATTGCCCTGTAGTGCTATATTGAACCCATTCTGGTGTATGGGTGTGAGGCCTGGACAATATCAAAACAATTACAAAAGAAGCTGGAAGTAACAGAAATGTGGTTCCCAACGAAGAATGCTACGAATCTCAAGGACTGCAAAGGAATGACGAAAGTGTTACGAGAATCTGGCACAAGATCACTCATAAAATGAAATACCTAAACGCCATGTAACCTTTTTTGGCCATGATTGTGATGAGAAGAGAGAAACTAAAACATCTTGCAATTGTTACAACTGAAATTATTGGAGGAAAGCGTACTAGGGGATTACAGCGAGAAAAAATGTTGGATGGATTGCAAAGTGGCTAAAGTTGAACGAGTGACAGATGCACTCAAAATGACGAGGGATAGAGCTGCGTGGAAGGTCATGATCGCCTACGCTAAAGAGCACGGCACCTGATTGATTAAGTTTAAATTTATCATAGGCGAGATTACAGACAAGACAAAACAGACACTAAGTTAGGAAACTATGACTTGACCGCCAGTGCATCTTTTTCAACTTTTACAGATAGCGTTTAAGCAGCTCCACCGCTTGCTTCAAAGGGATTTTATAGCTCTAAACATGTATTCCTTTGTATGGTTTTAATTGTTTATCGGCCAATCATTTGAATCTGGTGAATGTCTGGTGGATTTTCTAATTCCAGCCGTTTAGAAGCTTCTAGAAATGCTCAATCCATCTGTTTCTCTAGTCCTGAGTTGATGTTTCTATTTTTTACTAGTCTCTCGTTGCCATTGCTGAATTTTTTTCTGACAGCATTTACTATTATATGCCGGATAATTAACTCATATTTTCATACTTCCATGAAAGCTTTTCCTTATCTTCATTGGCCAGTATCTACAAAATTTTGTTTGTTTATCATGTCTAAGACTCTTTCTGATTCCGTTGTTTGGTATTTCATGCTACTTTTAGTCTATGATCTCTTCTTCCAACAACTCTTACATCACCTGAATCATATTTGAGATAGTGAACTTAAACTTCATATCAACTGCTGCTGTTTTTAGCAGAGCTATGTTATACCGTTTACATAGTTCTTCATTTCATTCGCACATCCCGAAAGGTTCTCCTTAAGTTACTTTTCATACAAGTATGGTTTATTCTATCTGGTTCTATGTATGATGATTAGTGAGCCCAGGTAGCTTAGTGGATTCTAAGTTATACTGAAAGAGGCTCCCACTTGCGGTACATGGATGGCAAATCTCCCTCTGTTGTCAGTCATTTCTCCTGGTCCCTGGTGCCCCATGATATCTTCAAGGCATATGTTGCCACTGCCAAACTTTGCATTTACTTACCTCATGACAATGGCAAGGTTCCTACCAGGGCGGCTCTGCGCAATTGTGAGCCGTCTGTCGTAAAAAACATCTTTCTCCGCCTCAATACTATCATTTATTTGTGCATTGAGGACAAAATCAAAGCAATCTTTTGGTCACCTAGTGTTGGTTTTCAGTGGCGGACTTTTTTTTTTTTTTTTTTGTACAAGTGCTAATCATTTGCGCAATAGTATTGATATGAGGCATTGCCTGGGACAATGCTTTTTAAAAGCTGGTCTCGGCTCTAATAAGAATTATCACGTGCCGACACGGGGGGGGGGGGGAGGAGAAGGCATCTGAATGAAATTTCTGTCCCTATGTAAGCAATCGCAAGTTGTAGGGCTATTGCTCAATCTGATTATACAAGTACGAAGTTTCTTTTACCTACACACGTAATATACGATCTCCAATTTTGATTAATATTTTATTACATGCGAGGGGGGAATAATAACCACTTACAGCGGAGAGAGAGAGAGAGAGAGAGAGAGAGAGAGAGAGAGAGAGAGAGAGAGAGAGAGAGAGAGAGAGAGAGAGAGAGAGAGAGAGAGAGAGAGAGAGAGAGAGAGAGCGCAATAATATTATCTATTAGTTCTAATTTTAATTTTTGCTAAAGAGATTGCGTCCCAAATGTCCAATAATCTTCTCGACAATGTTATGTGCCCTTGTTCGTACTCCTAAGCTTGACATTGACCTTGAGATTCTTCTACACGGCCTATTGCAAGCAAAATTTATATTTTAAAGACTTAGAGGATGTGATATCTATGCCATGACTGATCAACTATCCTAAAGAGCACGCGACATTGGGTATTTTAAGAAATGCATGTCTATTATCTATTCAAATCAATATTAATCGATAGGAGAAATGTTGAGAAAATATTTTAACTCCCTCAGCAACGAGAGTAGACTCCCTATAACTTTATTTCTTGTTTTTTTTTTTATATTTATAACAGTTTCCTTAATGAATATCAACCATTATTAAGAAGAAAAAAAGGTTTGTATATACTGTCTTTAACACTGCATCATGTATAATATACTCTGGTATTTTCCGAGTCAAAACATCTAGTCTATGCACTGAATGTTGAATGAACGAATGGGCTTCTTAATGTGAACAATTTAGACTAAGCTGACTGAGTAAAGAATCCCTATGACAAAAACTAAATCCAAATTGTGCTGAATTATATTAAAATTCACATGCGTTTTTTTTAAACTTACTCGAGCATTCGTTTGCGCCAAATTATCTCAACATTAATAATTTATTATGAAACAATCAACCAATCAACCAAGATATGAATGTAGGAATCTTAATTATTTGACTTTTAAAATATTAACTATTGTATTCCGTTTCATAAATTGGAAATAAATCAATAATGGTAATTGTAGGATTGTTAAGGATACTGAAAATAAATAAAAATAATAATAATAAAAAACAAGCAAAAAAAATCAAAACACTCCCCCAAAAAGCAAAAAAAAAAAAAAAAAAAAAAAATACCAACAACAAAAAAAAAAAAAAAAAAAAAAGAAACAAACAAACGAACGAATTTCAGTTCTTTCTTTTTTTTCTTGCCTATAATTCCTATCTGATCTCTGTCTTCCATTTTCTTTCATTCGCACTATTATCTTCCAACAAAAAATTTACCCCGACCTCCCTCTCCGTCTCTCCCCCCTCCCTCCCTATTTCTCATCTTGTATATCTCCCTCTTATTCGTCTTTCATCCTGGTTTCATATTCTCTCTCTCTCTCTCTCTCTCTCTCTCTCTCTCTCTCTCTCTCTCTCTCTCTCTCTCTCTCTCTCTCTCTCTCTTTTTCTCATACCCGCAGTCACATCTTTTCTAGAACTTTTTCTTCATCTAAAAGTGTATGTGTAATGAACATCCAACACGTTTCTATTGATATTTTTACCATTTTCTTTAAAAATAATTTTAAAAAATCTGAATGAGACTCTTTTCCAAATTTCATCTTACACCCTCCAGACACACAGACAGACACAAAGAATGAATGAAAATATGAAGGCCTATATATAAAAAATTCAAAATTACTCTTTGTCATACAAGCGTTGTAGAGATTATAGTGTATTTAGGTGGGTGCAGAAAAAAATCGACACGCCTAGCGATTTGAGTTCGTACAATATAGTGCATGAAGAACAAAGAACGACGTACGTTTTAATAAGCCAGGGTTATTGATCTGAGCCTCTCGAAGTCCTTTGTCTAACAGAGATGCCAGACAATAGTAGAATACACTGTAATAATACATGTAGTTACTGTGGGCAGAGAACGTCTTAGTGCACTACTTTATTTGTGATAATATGAACCTATCGGAACGGTGGGTATGGTCGATATGGTAAATAAAAGAATGGCGAAGGTGTATCAAAGAGGCAAGGACACAAATGGGATGGAGAGAGAGAGAGAGAGAGAGAGAGAGAGAGAGAGAGAGAGAGAGAGAGAGAGAGAGAGAGAGAGAGAGAGAGAGAGAGAGAGAGAGAGAGAGAGAGAGAGAGAGAGAGAGATGTTAATAGAAATAATGCGAGAGATGAAGTGCAAATTAGATATAATTTCTATCGCCGTTTTACAATCTTTAGCAAAAAAAAAAAAAAGTGTATGGGCTAGATTGCAAATAAAACGGTTGAGAAGAGTAAAAAAAACAACATTACCCCACTATTTTAGTACCACCAGACACAAGAATGGCGAGAAAGTACAATAGCACGTTAAAAAAGGCAGAATCGAGAATAGTCCAGGGTGTTCCACTTCTTAATTTATTTATTCTAAAATTTAAAAAAAATATTGCCTCCGCAAGAGAGGGGTATGTCGCTATCACAGCAACGATACGCACTCTAAATAAATGGAAAAAAAAAAGAAGCATATTTATATTCTTGTTACACTTACAGTGTGACTTCAGACTTGAAAGTTTATTTGATGAGGAAAAAATTTTGAGGTTATAATTGAGATTTAATGTAACCAATTACATTATTAAGGAACGATTAAACACATAAAATTAAAAGTAAGATCTCATAACTAAAAGAAACAAAAAAGAGATGTTGAACCATTATTAAGGGCGGAGCAAGTGAGGAATTGCTAGATCTACTATATTTGTACAAAATACATCTCTCTCTCTCTCTTTTCTTCTTCTTCTTCTTCTTCTTCTTCTTCTTCTTCTTCTTCTTCTTCTTCTTCTTCTTCTTCTTTTAAGGTGCGGCCTAGCCTGTTCATTTTGAGGCCAAAGTTTTTTTTTACCTATTCTGTTGATAATGGGCGGAATGATTTTTACGCATTGTCATTCTTGAGCCTTGGGTAAAAACAATTTGTGAGAGACGTTAGGATTTGTAGAAAGACAACTTAAAATTAATAATTGAGTTTTAGAAAGTAAATAATAATAATAATAATAATAATAATAATAATAATAATAATAATAATAATAATAATAATAATAAATCATCGATTTTTCCATGTTGCTACTTAAATTACCATCAAAATGCTTAACACCTAAACCCATGTAATTAAAAAAAAATTGATGTATTCGCTATTATCAATGGCGTCGCCTCCCGCTCGATTTCTCACCCTTGCATACCTCGCCCTTGAAATACCAGAAACGCTATGTCTTGGGGATACCCGATCCTTTGCGTCACCCAGTAACCTACTTATTACGATCTTTCTCTTATCAACACTCATAGAAATCGGTCAATCCGAAAGGTGGTGGCACGGCCAACCCGCCTGCACGGCCCACCCTGATCTGACGCAACAGGGTTTACACACTCAATATTTGATCAGAGAGTTGAACGTAGTTATTGAAAAGTCGTTGGTGCCCTAACATGGCACAGTCCATTTGGATCTTGCAGTTCATGAGTGTATCAACTGCTGATCGTACTACACAGTTCGAGCTTAAAATGGGCTGTCTTTTAAAACAGTGAGGGCAATCCAAGACCTTGACCTCTGCCGTTCGTCTAGACCGAAGCTGTTGCAGTGACAATGAAAGTTATATCTTTCTACACACTAGGCCTAAGCCTATGCTTAGGATAACACGCTTTGCATATATTGTATTCATACGCCAAAGCCAATCGAGGTCAAGTTTAGTACTAGTATTAGGACTAAATCAATAGGGAAACGTAAAAAAAAAAAAAGGCTACCTTTAAAATCAACTGCTTTTCCTGCACAATAGACGGAACGATAGTATTGATAATATGTTTCTTCAAATGCTTCTACAAGATGGCAGGAGGTGTTGAAAATAGTAATAATAATAATAATAATAATAATAATAATAATAATAATAATAATAATAATAATAATAATAATAATTATAATAATAATAATATTGATAATAAAAGTAGCAGTAACACATCGACTGGTGCAGGAACATTAGATAAATCGGTTCCTTTTTTGATTGACCAAAGTAAGTATTGTCCTTGCTGACGATTCAAACAGCTGCTAGTGCTAGTGCCAGGGTATATCAGACGAGACATGTTAGCATCAATTAAAGAAAAGAATTTAGGCCTACTTATGGGAAAATATCATATTGTCACCATCATCATCATCATTATTATTATTATTATTATTATCATCATCATCATTATTATTATTATTGTTATTATTATTATTATTATTATTATTATTATTATTATTATTATTATTATTATTATTGTTGTTGTTGTTGTTATTGTTATTGTTGTTGCTGTTCTTGTTTATGTTGTTGTTGATGAAGATGTTTTTATTATCAGTCACATCAACCACCACCAGCGGAAAGTCTGAGGAAGACGAGTAGGAGGATGAAAATAAGGAGAAAAAAGATTCTTAAGTACGAAACAGCAGCCGAGTGAAATACTTACAGAAATCGGGCAAGAGGAAGGAGAGAGAGAGAGATAGAATGATAATTACGGTAAGAAAAAAGATAGAAAGAGAAAAATAAGATAAAAGAGAATTTTTATTAAACGGTGGGAGGAAGAGGTAAATAGAGAGATGGAGAAGGATAAAAAGAGGGAACCATAGTTAGATATAGAGGAAAAAAAAAAGAAAGAGAGAGAATTATTATAATGACACTACCAGAAGCATTGATTCTCAGTAAATACAAGGCTTGCGCACGAAACAAAGATTGAACAATGCTTTATTAGCTTCGCAAGGTCGATGTAGACTCAGGCGCAAACTGGAGTGGTGGCAAAGTATCTTTGGTGGTGGTAACAAAGTGATTAAGTTCCAATGGGGAGATGCTTTTTACATTAATGTATAAATTTAACAAAGAATCTGTGAAAATTGCAGTCGTGGTTGCAATGAGGGCTTTCACAAGCGACACAGAAATTTAGGGTCCGAGACTCTCCATGTTACACAGCTCTACTTTAATAGTTTTGATGAAGAAACATTACTGCATTTGTTTGATCGATGTGAGAGTCTGTGACCTCTTTAACCTTTTCTAATCCAGTTGACCGCTTTTCGGATCTAAAGATGACGTACTTCTATCAATGGAACAACGCGTATTTCAAACGTGGATGTTACGTAAGAAACTTAATCTATGGCATAATAATAATAACAGCAACAACAACAACAACAACAACAACAACAACAACAATAATAATAATAATAATAATAATAATAATAATAATAATAATAATAATAATAATAATAATAATAATAATAATAATAATAATAATAATAATAATAATAATAATAATAATAATAATAATAATAATGATAATAGTAATAATAATAATAATTATAATAATAATAATAATAATAATAATAATAATAATAATAATAATAATAATAATAATAATAATAATAATAATATGCACGAAACTATTTTGTTCACTTAACAAGATTTTTCACCCCCAACATTTCAGGTCATTCTTCCTATTATAGGTCAAGATCGCCTCGATTCTAATGACAACACGGCGGAAGCGGAAAGAGACGTAGATGTGTTAGAAGGCCCTGAAGTTGAGATAAGTTCATGCGAGATTCTAACAGGCAACGGTGAGCCTGCCGAAAGAGAAGTTGAAGGCATGGAATTAAATACAAGGGAGGAAGATTTACCTAAACCAAGTAATAGCTTGGACTTTAAAAATCCCAACGAAGAGCCATCATCAGTGCTTCCAGCTGCAGAACCAGATAACAGATTTTATGAAGTTGAAGCTATTATTGATGGACCGAAAAGGCGTCGAGAGCACCTCGTAAGTTATTGGATGAAGTAATTTCTAAGGCAGATCTAGTCTAGATTTAGGCCTAGCCCGAAAATGCAAAAAGAAAAGTAACCTATTCCTATCAGCACCTCTTCCTGAAGATCTATTACTCTTAAGACGTATGCAAGGCATAAAATTTAGAATCTTGATGTGATCGAAATCTACATCTAGGAGGAAAAAAAAAAAGATAGCAGTGCATTTATATACTGGTTTCATACCGAAATGAACAGTTACATTCAAAAGCATCGGAAAAAAAACCCACCAAAATTCACACACTGATAGACTTATCTCCAAAGAATATGTCTTTGTGACAAATGAAAACAGTGGATTCTTTTCTAGTATAGCAAAAACCAATCTTTATTTTACAACATCACATGAGACTAGCATTGTTGTGTTCTACCGCTTCTTCTGATTCCATCATACTAGTAGAATGGTCAAACATATGCTTCCCTCTCTTTGATAGTTAATTACTTTCGAAACAGATTCTAAGACAGCAGTGGACTGTCTGGATTGCAAATCTTCAGGATCCAATCATAGATCTTTTTTTCTGGCGGGGGCATAATACAAATAACAAATAGGCCTATATAATTAGAGGCAATTCTTATTTTTTGCTCCAGCTTTAGGGAAGGACTTCTGAATAGGTATGGTACCTCTATCATACTAAAGAGGGCCTCGTGCCTTAGAGATTGGTATTAATATGCCTCAGTTAAGTGAAAATCATTTTCTAACGAAATACCAATTAAAAAAAACTATGGCATTATATATCCTACAATTATCATATCTTAATATACTAAACCAACGTACCCAACCAGAATTCCTACCAGCTTTAATATTGTTGGTGTTAGATTCAGGTTGCTAGAAAAGAGACAGCATAGTTCACAAAACCCCAAATCTACTTTCTAAAGGCTCGACAATCAATATTAAGCTACATACTAACAAACTAAAAGTGTTTTAGTCTCAACAATAATGTGTTGAAAAGAATTTCTAATGATATTTGAACTCAACAAAATTAGTTCATTGAATAAGTTCAAGTTTGAGAGGAAGTGAGCAAATCTCATCTGTGAAGTTGCCTTGTCTACCATCTTACTTTTATTTGATCCAACTGCTGTACTGTGTTCAGCGATAGATGCTTTGGAGGCAGGTCTTTTCAAAGGGCAAAAGCTAACTGCATGAGTGTAAAAGTGGATATCCCTGTCTACAACCATTGAATACAGAAAAGAAGGCTCAATATAAAAAATTTCATAAAAAAAAAGTTATCTGCCAGAAGAACAAAGAAAAAATTGTTTTCTCCTTGGCTTCAAGCCTTTACTGCATTTATTTATAAATAAGTTGGACTTAATTCATTTAAAGTTTTGGGAAGCTGTATTCTACTCCAGCTTATGCATGGCAAAATGTTACCTCATAATTATATTACTGCAGTTGCAGTAGGTCTACACCTCTTACCCAACAAAATTCCAAGCCCCTGGGTTTTTCTAGACCTTAAAAGGAACCCTAAAATATCATCTTTTACATGCTTTGTCTGATTTGCTGTGCAATGTTGACTCTGTGCCTGTCCCTTTTTTTCGTTTAGATCTAGAATTCGAACTGTGAGGAAAGGTGTCATGTCAGAATTATATTATGCGAATATTAAAATAATTTACCAAGATCTAGAATCTGAACCAGGGATTGTTTACAATGCCTTGTGAAGTTTAGGGATTAAGAATTTCTTTAATCCATGTGGATGAGATTTTATAAGAGAGGCAATATACCTAAAAACTTGTTTCGCACACTCTACGTTTGTAGCTATTGTATTGTGACATTGTATCTCTAGGCACAGGCTTGCTTGGCTGCTACCTCAAGTCAGTCTTGGTGTATCTGTGATGTGGAAAGGACTTATCCATCTGCACCTCCACTCCACTCCCTCTCTCCTCTAGATATCAGATCCTTGATTTTTCTACGTCTGCAACTGCTACTATTTACCATAGACCTCAGCCTCTGAACACTGCATAACTCTTTGTTTGGTCATCAAAAGCCCGAAAAGGCTTAAATGCCAGAGAGTTGTATCTAGATCTAAGTACTGGGAAAGTGGTTGCTATGCCTTTTTTGTGCTGGTATGGCCAAGGCAAGACAAACATACTTCTTATTGGCTTGGCTAGAGAATATATTGATCATAGGACTGAACATTGCTCTCTTGTGAAAAAAACCCCATAAAAATAAGCTTTTATATAGAATCCAGATGTAAAATATAAGTTCCATTATTAAAAAAAAAAAAAAAAACTGTTTTACATCACACTGGTCATAAAAATGGAGTGTTGTTATATAGTGTAAGTTGAGTCATTGAAAAGATCAGATAAAGGTGACCATTCGAGAGTGCAGATAAGACATAAGATAAATATCCAGGTTTTTTTTTTAGATCTAAGTCTTGAATCAATCTTAAATTATGAAGGGATAGGTTGAAACTATTTATTTAGAGTTATTTGCTTTGTCACAATTTTGAATATTTTCTTTTTTTTTTTTTTGTTTACAGTTCAAAATTTGCTATAAAGTTCGTTGGAAGGGTTATGGACCTGAGGCAGATACATGGCAACCAACCCGAGACCTTTCCTTTGTCCAGGACATGGTGGAAGAATATAGGAAAGAGAAGGCAGAAAAGGCTAAAAAAAAGAGGAAAATGGTATGCTCATACTATACTAATGCATTTCTCTGAGTTCAAAAAGTCTTTGAAGAGGTGAAAGTAAATTTATTAAATAATCCAACTCACATGAAGTACATATAGTAAATATTATGGAATTTAATGTTAAATTATCTTTAAACTCAAGCTAAGAGATGAAGTTGTAAGAGTGGGAGCTCCTGAACATGATAATTTGAATCTGGGTAGTTCAAATTCGTTTAATTTTACCAAATATTTATCTCTTTAAGCTTTATTAAAAAATATCGGTTAGTTCGAAGTTCGAAATAAGGATCCATTTAATTCGAAGCCATCTTGGCAGGTTTTTTTTTTATTCTAGAACCACTTTTCCTGGCTTGTAAAACAGAGCTGTGTTCTGTGTGGCAAGCAATTCTTGTGCATTTATGAGTGTGTGTGTGTGTGTGTTCCACCGACCTACTTTACAAGCAAGAGTCTGCAATAAGGCTAAGAGAAGGAAAGTGGGTTAGGCTCAAGGATCAGTGTGAATGCTTTATAGACTGGAAGAGGAGGGGAGTGTTGGTGCCACATGCAGTGATTGAACTGCACATGATCAGCGAGTGCGATGTAGTCTGCTTGTAAGGTCGGGCCGTTTGATCTATTTTTTTCACACCAACTTTGGTGCGTCACCGAAAGTTGATGTTGACTCAAGGTTCGCCTATCATCAAAACTGTGTCGCCTAAGTAATTTCTCTCTTCACAATGAAACGTGCAATGGACCCTAAATAGTCGATAAGTAACCTAAAAATTTTAGCTTCTGATGACTTTGGTCAGTTTCATTCGACCTCGGTTGAAGTCAATAGACTTCCAATCTTTCTTCGTCACCCAAGTCTTAAAAAAACATCACACTGACGACTCAAAGTCGACCTAGCAGAAATAAAGTCGATGCTGCACCTGCAAGTTGCTAAGTCGAAAAGTCAACTTCTCGATGCGGTTTTGTCCGGCATTACCTGCTTGCACAAAGCTCTATAAGATATCATTTTGACAGTGTAGAGCTCTGTGCCTGTCTGTTATCATTTAGTCTAGATATATCTCGACTTGGGTTTGTTTGACTGTCAGTCATTTCACTTGTGGGCTTTAATTTTTATTAATATTTTCGTTTTACAAGGGGCCTCTTTTTATGTCTTCTTAAATCAAGGGAAGCAAATTGAAAATGAAATGGACCATCATAATTAACTCTCTACACGGCACACATTCCTGATCTGACATCCAAATTTTTTTTTACTCTCTTTCTCTATGTATCCTGATTATTTGAAATCTTTTTTTATTCATGATAAAAAATTTTCCAGTGAAATTTTTTTCTCAACTTTGATCTCTCACAAGTTTATAATGAATAATAAATAATGTTAAGAAATCTTCATGTATGGTCTTTATTTTAGATTTGTTATCCATTATTAGTAAAACTATGCAGTAAACCCCACTTCAAAACTGTTCAAGCAGATTTAAGCAATTGTTGGAGCCTGCATTATTGTTTTGATGCAAATCCTTTGTTAGTCCTGCATATATCAGATGCACACTGTGGCAAGGTAATTTTGTATTTAAAATAAGTCCATATATTCCTTTACCACAGTAAGCCCATGAAATTAAAAAAAGCAGGAAAATTAGTCTTTGTTCATAATTATCTGGACTTTAATTTGGTTTTCACCTTACTTTATCAGACTGATTAAACCCCAAAGTCTTGCAGTATTCTTAGTTGTCCTTTTGATGGCTTTATTTGGCTCACTCCAAATTGCTCTCCAACTTTGAGTAACTTTACCTGTGATCTATTGATGTCCTCCAAGTAACTGCAAAGATATATTTATGCTCTTTTTGCTATTCTGACTTCTCACCTTGTGAGACATTGATTGTCTTTGGTACACTAGTTTTAAGCCAAGTACATCTTCCCAGAGAATGAGATTCTTTCTTACATTACTTGAAAACATGATTGTCCATGACTGACAAACGTATGGAGACTTTGATTGTTACGATGATATGATATATATCTCAACTGTGAAGGTCAGATAAGGTAAACAATTCTGTGGTTGCATGCACAACTTTTGTCTCATGCTGGGCTTCTGAGACATTGATAGAACTGACTATCTGGAGTTGGCAAGCTGGACTTGGGTAAATCTAGAAAATGAAAACATGAACTGATGGATGTAAAGTCTGCTTTTGTTACTGGTAAGGGTAACAATACAAATAGCAGATTAAAGCTTGCTAGTAAAGAACACTCATTTCTATCACACGCAAATGTTAATTGTGAAAAGAAATTATCATTTCCATTACTTTTTTTTTTTAATTAAAATCTGTGCCTGATAATTGCATAATCCTTCTGAATTAGGTTTATGAAATATAGAGAAAAGATTTCTGTCGGATTCTTCGCGATTTTCTGAAGTTCCTCATTTTGTGATCTTGATAATATACTCTATCTTTATATTATTTAATATATTTAATTGTCTGCAGAAAGTTATTAAAAAGCAAAATTCGTTCATAAATGAAGTTTTACCTTTTTGTTGACCAGGTATGTGCTCCAGGGAAGTCCACTACCAGTTATGCATTGTTATAACCAGCTGTGTACATCTTTTGCAAAACTTTGATAATAGTTTAAGTGATTCTGCAGCAGACTTCCTCATGGATATTTAGGTCTTTTCATGAGATATTTATAACCTGAAAATAGCATCTCATTTCCATCATTTTAAACCTCATCCCAATCTGAAGTTCAGCTATACATAATCTTTCTCACAACCATATTAGAGCATATTTAACGGATGATTTTCTTGTTGTTGCAAATCTTTTTATGTGATGAGCCCTGTTGTTACTGGCGCAATACTGAATATATATTCAGTGGTTTGGCACCTGGGGATTATCGTGGCACCAACATGTTGAAACTTTATTACACTTCTAAGCATTTCTTTATTTTCTTTGAATCAGTCTTCATACTCTTATCTTTTTGTCATAGCCGGGATTTTATCAGCACACATTTTTATGTTCAAGCAATATATTACCGAGAGACTTTTTTAGGACTGTAACCAGCCCTTGTTCATCTAGCCGCTTTCTCTTCATTTTCCAAGGGGGAAACATGTTGGCTAAGTATTACAGTTTAATAAGAAAGCATTTTTCAGACTTGTGAGCATAAATGCTGGAAGAAAAAGGTATTTTGAGTCTTGATAATGTCAATACCTGCTCAGTCTTGCTCATCTTTCCTATTATATTTACTTAACTCCACGATCCTTTTTTTTTTCTTCACTCCTAACTAAATTTATTTAAGAACGGCAGTTATGTTCTGTGAAGATGTACTTGAGCTGCGTGAACTGTATCATAGTGTGAGACTGCTTAATCTTGGACAAAATAGATGTTTCAAGCTCCATAAAATAGATTTTCTCTGAGGATGCCCCCAAAAATTGAATGGGTATTACAGCATGCATATGAGTTTCTAGAGAATATATTGCTCAAAGATTGTTAGGTAGAGTGATATTACCCTGATAACTTTTTTTATGAAATGGGAGCGGGACAGTCCAAAATTGATATCAGTCATTATCTGATTTAAAATAAATTTTGAAATACTTCCCTGCTTCCATTAAAGCTAATGTATGCTGACAATTTTATAAAATTCAATAATATATTCATTCCTTTTCCTATGTTAATGTAAAAAAAAATTGTTTTATTTCTAAAAGTTGTGTTTATCTAAAGAAATTATCAGACAGTTTAGTACATGTAACATTATTTTACTGTTCTAGGTTTTTGGTCTCATCATTTATACAGTGAAACTTGGTAATAATTCTCTTATTATTATAAGGTTTTCTGTAGTCCCGAATGTACATATTATCCTCTCTGGTCATGAACACTTCAACTGGTCTTTTCACTGGCGTTGTTTTTTTTTCTTGTAAAAGTGAGGCCCTGAGCTCTTTTTATTACCAGGGTTGACATTTTTTCTCTGGTATTTCTAGAATAATATATAGGGCCCCAAAAAGGGGTAAATAAGGATATTTGAAGTTGTCTTATTCAAGGGTTCTTGCTAATCCCGATCTTGTTATTTATTTTCAACTGTAGTTTCGAGTTATTTGTTATTCGTGAATGCCCTGAGAAATCAAGACAAAGCTGTGATACCCAATTTAAAAAAGTAACAAAGTATTGCCATTTAATCCAATATTTTCAGTATGAAGTTAACGTAATATTCAACATTTCATTTTACTTTGTTCCGCAACAGGCTCAGAAACCTGTAAAAGAAAGCTTTGAAGACACTGAGAAACCTTCTAAGATGTCGACAGCTGTTCAAAGAAAAATCCACATTGAAAATACATCAGATGAGGATGAAATTGACTATGATCCAGAGTATGGAACAGTTAAAGATAAGTTTTGGAAAGATTTGGAGTTAGGGAGACACCAGAACCATGCGCAGCTTTTCTCTGGTGATATGTACTCTAAAGTTAAAGGCTGTAGACGGGCAGCACATGCTGAAGCTGTGGCTAATATACAAAAACAACAGCAGCCTAACAAGCCTGAGACGACTTCTTCAAGTATTAAAGCACTGTCCCAGGCACAAAAATCATCTGTCAAGTTGAAACTCCAGAGAATGTCTGGAAAGAAAAACCAGTTCAAGGCCTCACCATCTGTGTCCAATTTTTTAGGACCAAATAAAAAAGCCCTTCCTCAAAGAAATCTGACTAGTGTAGGTTCCAGGGCTAGGAAACGCTCTACTGACCCCTTTAGTGCCAGTGGCTACACTTCAGCCAAAAGGTCTAGGAGATCCAAAGAGGTTAAAGCAACAAAACGCTCTAGCTCCTGTTCTGTCACCTCAGAGACGTTAGGTATAGTGACCACCACAGGACTTATGTCCCCTACTCGTCCAGCAACTCTTACCAATTCTACTTCAGCATCTTCACTCATATCTACTTCGTCTGCCTCTGAAGCTCCATCCAAATCAGTAAGCAGCCTGGACACATCTGCAGCTCATGCCCCAGGTATAAATGTAATTCCTGTGGAGACCTTTATTATCGTAAAAATTAAAAATTTAGGTAAGGTGTACTGTTTTTTGTTTTTTTTGTTTTTTTTTTTATTTTGAAGACACAGTTATTGTGAGGCAAGGTGCAGTAGAAAGCATGAAAGTAAAATCTTGCTGAATGTCAGGTGTAAACTTTTGGAAGTCTTTGAAACTGAAGATTGAAATTTTTCCTTTTCTATTTTTAAAGCAAACATGTATCTTCTATAAAGGTGGACGCAACCATTGCAATTAAGCTTTCTCCACTGTTAGATACCTTTATAGTTTTTCTGATTAATCGTAGAAAGAAGCATAGTTCTCCCACATATATAAGAAATGTTTTATCAGGCTCCTATGACAAAAAATCAAAGTCAGAAGAATATTAGGTGAGATTATTCCTCAGCATAGCTTTGATGCAGTGAGTACAAGTACAACTGATTTGAGTGTTTTCTTTTTCTATGAAAAATGTATAAAAAGGTGATGTATAAGATTTTTTTTTTGTATGTTTAAGATTTTTGACCTTAGTCAGTATTTCTTTTTATTTAAGTCTTTGCAGCCATCAGAAAAAAAAATTAGTGCTTGCTTGTTTGCTCGTGACAAGTACAGCTGTCAGAGACATCAGGAAAATAAGTTGATAGCTTTTGGCCTCCTTAAACCGTCTACCACACATGTGACTCTTATGGTGGTTTTAAATGGTTTTTTTTTTTTGAATACTTGATTTACTTGTCTAGTTGTACAGTAATTTAAAAAGTATAACATGAAAGCTATAAAAACTTAATGATTTCCCAACTATTGATTAAAGGATGTACCTTGAAAATTTGTTTGCTAAAAATCTCTGCTCCATGACCTAATTCTATTTCAAGGGTGCTAAGAAATATGTTTTTTCACTCCAGAAGAAGCCTATTGCTAATACTGAATAGTTTCTTCAAGCTGTTGGGCCTATTGGTTCCAATTAACCAATGGCTATACTGACATTTGCCAACTAGAATTCTATGGAACATCTAAGTAGTACATAGGTCTGAGACTTGGATATTTCCCACACATCTTAAACATTATTTATAGTATCCTTGAATGTATATCGAAACACTTGGCTCTGGATGGTTTTTGCAAGTGGATCCCTTTCCCAGTAGACAGAGATGTTGCTTAGCAATAACTAAAAAAAAGTTACTAATATTTATATTTACCTGTCATATAACATTTTTTTATAATAAAGTTAACACCACCTCAAGCTGGATTTCTATTTTTATCTGCTTTTTCTTGATTTTGGTCCTAGAGTTTTTTTCATTTTGTCTCTTTTTGCATTTGAGGATTCATGAAATTGTCTGACCCTGTCTGTTCATCCCTTTGATCCATGATGTGAATATTTTCTTCCACTTTTTGTGATATATAGTGACATTTGTAAACTGAGGGTACATATTTTTCACAGATCAGTTCTCTCAGGGCTTTTATCTTTCAATCTTCATCAAATATATTGCGATTTGCTAAGCTCCATTATATGGTCTCTGTTCTGTTACTTACATTTTTATGGCCTTTATCATTTCATAACGGGATTTTTCCTGCAAAAACTTTGACCCTAAAAGAATGTCTAGCCTTCCTGTTAGTTCTATTCTAGATCTAAGCTATCACATAATAAACCAAGGAGTGAACTAGCAGTTATATTTCCTGCCTCTCACAGAAGGTAAATTGCCATTCAGAATACTTCAATGTTAATAAACCATTTAAGAAAGGTTTTATCTAGCTTCTGCGATGCAAAAATCATAGATAGAGGGGATATCAGATGAGATTATTCCTCTGCATGGCTTCTTTCAACATATAATAAATGTCTTACCTCAGAAGCACGAGTGACAGTTTATCTATATAATTCCAGAGAAAATCATTTTCTGTTCATCATTGGGAGTTTTAGAAAGTTAAACCAAGTGATTGAGGAATAATCATGGCAACAATGGTCTTACATGAAGTAGTAAGGCTTTAATTCATGATATTGATCATGATATTTGGCTGAGGAACAAATTGTGTTTGGAATGCCTTCTGTTTAGCTTAGCTCTCTTGCTTGGCATTTTGCTTCGCCAAGCAGTACCTTTGAAATGCAGCTTTAACAGTTGGATGTCATTGGCTCATAGAGTGAACTTATTTGTAAGAAAAAGCACAATACATGTATTTATGGAGAAAACAAATTAAAAAAAATATGATTATCACCATTATTTTTATCTTATATGCTCCTGCTGCTTTTGTTATTTTTCCACTACTGCTTTTATGGCTGCCACTTATATCAGATCCACAAGTATTATTATTACTAAGACTAACCACACTTGGTTGCTACTTTCACTATCACTTCTTCTGCTACTGCTATTATCATTCTTCTATTTCATAATAGTTTTAGCATTAAGAGTCAGACCACTAGAAGAGAAATATTAATAAAATTGAAATTTTCTGTAGTGCTTAGGATAAATTAAAAATGTGATTTGAATGAGAATGTCCTGGAATCAAAGGTTTTTTCTTTTGTTTTCATGACTGTGAATTACTGTACTTGCCATTTGAGAATGAAATCATAAAAACTCAGTGCATGGGCATTCTTCAGTATACATTTTGTTTCAAGTTTCAAATTTGGTTGTTTTGGAATTTCTAGTAAGTTTAAATAGTAGTAAAGTTTATTACATGTTTTGTTTGGATATGGATAGTATAGTATTCACTCACTCAAATTTTTTAGAGCCTGGCTAAGGTTCAAATTAAACTTAAAAGAGTAATAATCATTTTGTTTTAAAAGAACTGTCCTTTAAACTTTTTTTTTTTTTTTTTGATTATAAAGGACAAGTAGATGGTGAAAACATGGAAGCAATGTTTTCTGAAACTGAAGGAGATCAAGTATTCAAAACTCCACCAAAAGCTGAGAGGATTGACTCTTCTGACCCCAAACTTTCCACTGGGGGAGATGAACAGTTGGGCCCTGAGGAGGATGTCATAAGTGCTGAAGAGATTATCAAACTCTCCTCAGGTAAACCAGGCTTCATTTTAAGTATTGGAGTTTCATAAACATTTCTTGAAAGGCAGTACTAAATGGTGTTTTAAAAGATTTATCAGTCTAGACCTTAAAATTTCATGGAGGTTTTGTCTAAATTATATAAGATTGAAAACTTAAAACTGTATTATTGCTGAGCAAAGAATTATGTTTCTTTATTCCCATCCATCTGAGATGGATGATTATAGAGCAACTGATTTTTTTAGTCAAATGAGCTTTTTTTTTTAATGCTGCCTATAAATGTTGATCAGTATTTTTAGTTTTTATAAAGTATTATATTTATTTATCTAAATTTTTTTTTTATCTGAGGTGACCTCAGATTGCATCACAATGTAAGCTACTACCACTAAACTTCTATCATTTCCACATTTATACTGCTGCTGCTTTTGCTACTACTTTCAAAAGACAATTAAAAAAAAAAAAAAAAAATATATATATATATATATATATATGTATGAGGTGTGATGCAGTTTACAAAGTACAAAATGATAAAAAGCAAATTAGCTTTCAACTTCATGCCTTTATTAAACACTAAAGAAGATCCATTAATTATTCACAGATTGCAAAGGGAAACTTGAAAATGCTATGATTAAAATAGGTCCTATACTTCAAACAGGTGATTCCATAAATACATTACGCGAAAATATTCGGATAGAAAAAGTGCAATAATTGCCAAAGAGGGCAGCAGTAAAAAAAAAAGTAGATATTGTTGAACCTGTAGCCCATGTGCTTACCACTTCAGACAACGGAGTCTTTGGTGGCTGCTTGTTCCTT
The DNA here is from genome assembly GCA_033675545.1 of Elysia crispata. Taxonomy (NCBI): domain Eukaryota; kingdom Metazoa; phylum Mollusca; class Gastropoda; family Plakobranchidae; genus Elysia; species Elysia crispata. Next base: position 496,930 of record JAWDGP010004193.1, read on the forward strand.
TTGCTACAAATCCACAGAGAACTAATTTTTTAAAAATCTTAATGACTGATAGTCTTGAGCTGTTGTTTTTATGTTGGCTTTAATGAAAAGTTTGCTCAAAAATATAAGTTCAATTATCCCTTGAATCCTCTGGTGTCAAACTCAAACTGCATTATCTTGGACTTTTAGCCAGATTCTTATAAATGATGGATCAAGTTTGAACATTTTTCTCTTTCGTAGTTTTTATTCTCTGGCATCCTGCCTATGAAAGAATCCATGAGTTCAGCTGTATTAATTTGATACAGTCGAAACCTCAAAAACCGAAGTCTGATTATTCAATTTTCTCAAACAGAATTTTGCAAGATGATAGGTAATTTTTTTCTCTCTTTGGCTTCGTTAGAATGAGACTCATATTTCAAAGTCTTACTGATTCAATTCTCTTAATTGGAAGTCAATACCATCCCATAGGGCATTACAAAAGCACTACACGTATCTATCAAGCTGCAAGCAATGCCCAAGAAAGCCTGATTAGTTCATTAACAAAGTGAGAAGGAGTAGATGCACTAACAACCAAGAGCCAGTAGTCATACTGTACTGATGCTGATAGCAAAGTGGGACAGGGGAAATAGAGGGTTGCTTGTTGCAGGCACAGTAAACACTCACTCAATGAGACATAGATTTGGTTATACTCATTTTTTAGTTCGAAGTTTTAGTACATTTTGAATTACGAGGTTTCCACTGTGGTATCAGGATGGAATAGAGCAGATTCGTTTTTCCTCTTTCTATGGTTATGGCCAAGGCAAGTCGTGCTGGCTTGAGATGTATAGCTCACTCGAGAGTGCATAGTTTTAGAACCCCAGAGCTCAGGACAATCTTAATGGGCATTCTTTCTTCATGGCTCACGATTTGTAATTGAGGATATGAGAACATCGACTGATCAGATGAGGAAGTTGATCCTTTACCAAAATGTCACTCCATATCTGATAGGGCTTTAGTAGTGCAATAATTATTTGGGAGCCAGTATTCAGGCCATGTAGCCAAAGTGACCTTTAAAGGTAAACTTACTAAGGAAAAGCGGGAGAGAGAACACTAGTATTCTGGCCATGTAGCTAAAATAAGCTTGAAAGGCAAACTTACAAAGGAAAAGATGGAGACAGAACACTACTTTATTCTGGCTACACGACAATTTTACTCATTCCCTAATTATTATTGATCCACTGTTCCAAAAGAAATTGTTCTTGCACTGTTTTCTTTATCATTCTTGCAAATTCGTTTTCTTGTAACTCATCCTTGTTTCTACCTAACCTCCCGCCTTTAATCACCACTTTGAATAACAAAAAAAAAATTATATCTCGTAATCAGTCTGTGCTTGGCTAATTCTTATTTGATTTAGAGACATTTATATATATATATATATATATATATATATATATATATATATATATATATATATATATATATATCTATATCAGCTATCCTTTACCTGACTGTGGTGGGATTTTAGTCTCTTATCGCCAGATAATCTGAGTGATTCAACATACAAACAAACTGGCTTTGCCGCTTTTATACTATTCTAGGTTAGATTTAAAGGGACATTACAATCATTGCCTCATCAGTTAAGTCAGGAAACTCCTTGAATATTGCTTTGTTAAAAAAATTATTTTAGCCTCTAAAAATTTATTCTCATGTGCAAAGCATATTTTTATATATAGAGGGAATTGCCTGAGAAGCTAAGAGATTTATTGAAGGTGATTGAAGGTATTCTTTTAGTGCTTTTTATGGAAGCGTTTGCTCTCTTCCGATGCTTTTGTCGATATTTTTGGATGGACCATTGTGAAAGTTGTTGCCCCATCTTTTTTGCCGCTTTGCTGAAAAATTACAGGATTCCTTTAGCTTAAACTTCATTCTGCACGAAACTATTGAAATATTTAGAGGCTCAAAGTATTCAATGTTTCATCATAACTTGATCAGGTTATGGTTGAATCACTCTCGGGGAAAAATGTAGCACCTGCCGATTACAAGTTTAGTGCTATTGATGTGAAGTCACTAGTTGGTTGAGATTTCTTGACTTACGTAGTATAGAAAAATCAACCACAGATCTAGCTCGAGAGACGAAAGACGTGAAAACATAACAGCTGGAATGAACAGGGATCGAACCTGCGCCTCGATGCGGCACCCATCGCCTTGCCGAGACAAGACCAGGCACTTAACCACTGAGCTATCCGCATCTACAAAAATAGATGCTTCAGGAACAGTCACATGCATCTTTAGATCCTTAGATCTAGCTTCGTCTGTCTCAGCCTCTAACGTGGTTTGACTGCTTTCTTTATTTCTATATTGACTTACGTAGGTAATCTCTCTCTCTCTCTCTCTTCTCCATCCCTCTCCCCCTCTCTCCTTTTCTTTTCCTCTCTCTCCCTCTCTCATATTCTCTATCCTTCTCCCACTCTCTCGGCCTCTCTTTATTTATCCCCCTCTCTCTCTCTCTCCTTTTCTTTCCCACTCTCTCCCTCTCTCACATTCTCTATCCCTCTCACTCTCTCGGCCTCTCTTTATTTATCTCTCTCTCTCTCTCTCTCTCTCTCTCTCTCTCTCTCTCTCTCTCTCTCTCTCTCTCTCTCTCTCTCTCTCTCTCTCTCTCTCTCTCCCTCCTTACGTATCTCTGCCTCTCTGGTTGTTTCAGACAAAAATGAAAGTGAATTTGAGTTTACTGGTGATATCGTCCATTTCTTTAAAATTTCGTCAATATCTCTAGATTTTTATCAAATATCACTTAGAAAGTGAAGGGAGAGAGAGAGAGAGAGAGAGAGAGAGAGAGAGAGAGAGAGAGAGAGAGAGAGAGAGAGAGAGAGAGAGAGAGAGAGAGAGAGAGAGAGAGAGTCTAATCATAGGCTGAATTAACTGGCTTTGTTGCTATGGCTAAATGGGGCATTTTAGTCTCTTCTTTCTGTCTCCGTTACTTATAACTTATTTTGGAGTACAATGTGCTGCGTAACGAAACTAGAAAATGTCTTGGAAAGATTTATGTCTTGCATTTTTGTGAGCAATAGACATAGATCTAGATCGTAAAATCAAGGAGAGTCTTATAAACAATTATTTATATCCAGACAGGTATTATTTATTTAGTATGCATGTTCGACTTTGCAAGCGCGAAAAGCAGGCGAACTTAAGCTTCAGTTTTCTGTTTTTAGGTGTAGAACGAGGTGCAAAAAATATGTATAATCTATGAACTAGGCCGTTATTTTTACAGTCTATTGCCTAGGCTACACATGCATCTCTTTTATCTTTGGTCTGAAGTATCAGAACTCCAAGGCGCATAACTCCGCTGACTTTTTTTTTGTTTTTTTTTTGGCCGACCTTATTTTTCGGAACACTCTAAAAAATAAACCCAAAACTTATTTTCCCGAACACTCGGAAAAATAAGTTTCAGACCTATTTTCCCGAACACAGAAACATAGGCATCCTCCTTAAAGAATCATTTGTGAGTAATGTGCAATTGAGTGAGATAAAACGGACAATCATCCGGATTATCCTGACTCGTCATCCCAATGCACTGGAAGTGAAATCATTGAACACAACCGGGCTTGTCACAACAGGTAATTTTTAGCGTATGGTTGTCCAATGTTTTACACACAGGGCAGGTATTCAGCTTTTTAAAATAAAGAATATTTGAGAAAACAAATCCACTCATCTGCAGTAAAGTAGGGCCTTTAATCCTTCTTCAGACAATTAACTATTTCGTTTGGCATGTTCTTTGGCAGGCACTCAATGTGTTTCTCACACAATTGTTTCGTCTGGTAGAAGGATATTCCAAAATGACTCTGTAATCTGTGTTTAAAATATCGGCCTATCCCAAGGTTCAAAGACACAGATAAAAGAGAAACAGCCCGTAAAGCAACCCAAGAGATGAACGAATCTAAATGATTAATCGCATAAATATATTCTTACATTACGCATAATCTAATCGTTCATTTTAATAATAAGACTAATTCTCTGAGCCAAAAAAAAATTAACACTCACATCTTACCCTTGAAAACCCTCCTCCTTTGCTAAAATATCCACCAAAGTGTTTGCACTTAAGTGATTATCTGGTATTTGAATTTCTCTTTAAAGTGCAAGGCAGGATTCCAGATATTGCTTTTTACTGATTCAACTGTCCAGCAGTAGCAGTAGCCATGTTTACACTGAGAAGTAGCGTAGTCTGACGAACTAAAAAGCCTCCGTGTGAGAGCGGGTAGAAGTAGATCAAAACAGTGAGCCAGAAACGGTTTGTAAAAGTAAAGAATGCTGTCCTATGAAAGTGAGCAAAAAGCTCAGCCGATTGCTTACAAATATCGCGGCCAGCTACGAGCGCATCGCCGGTAGCTGCAGAGCGTCTGCCTCCTGATCTTTCAAATGTTTGTGTGTATGTGTGGTGTTTGTTCGGGGAAATAAGTATCTGACTTATTATTCCAAGTGTTGAGGAAAATGTTTCGGTCGGGAAAATATTTCGGACTTATTTTCCCGAGTGTTCGGGAAAATAGCACCTTTTTTTTTTTTATAGGAACATCATCTATTTCAATTTCTAAAGAGTTACACGATAATTTTGAATTAGATAGGTGTTTCGAACAAAGGTGCAAGTTCTAGATCTCTAGATTCAGATCAAACACTTTCTAGGGTATACATACCCTTTCTAGAATCCATCTTCGTAACATTCCTGGACCTCAGAATATCGGATATATGAAATACTAGAATCTAGATCTAGTAGATCTAGATCTTGGTGTAATTCCTGCGATTCCTGTGGGCACCCGGTAGGTCTAGATCTAAAAAACGACGTGACCAGTTATTTCAGTCGGCAAAAGAAGCAACCGCTAATCTAGATCTAGATCTAGATCTAACATGAAAAAAAAAATGTATAGTATCTGTAGATCTATTAGTAGTAGTTGAAATCTATATATACTAGATATGTCTAGATCAATACAGGCATGCTAGATGAGCTTTCAGAAACGTAATCTTAGAAGATAATTAAAAACCCCACTTAACACATCCTAGATTTTCAAGACCTGCAGTGGAAATGTAAATAGGCACCGTCGAAGACAAAACTAGATCGAATCTAGATTTAGGAATAGATTAGTGGGTAAATTTATCCAGATCTAACAAATGCACCCAATAATGTTAGGTATTATGGCAGTTATTGACTCAACTCACTTTAGTCTTTAAAATTGTATTATTCTAAATGAAATATTGAATTTGATATGCTGAACACTAATATATGAAGGTTTTATTTGTCTCAAATAAATTATGCTTTTCAAGATGTAAAAATTTTTGTGTTACTTTAAAATCCCTTTCAACTACAAGTCGAGAAACGTTCAATTGTGAAGCCTAATGTGAGGTGGGCCATTATCTGCAAATTTACCTAAGGCTAATGTTCAAATCTAATCAGGTAATCCATGAATGTCCCCAATTTCATTTCACATCTATGTATAAAAATTGTAAATATGTCCCAAAATGTCATATCTGTCCATACCTATTTAAATTTTAATCAATGAATATAAAAATTAAATAACGCCCACCACATATTTTTGTTGAATTATATGTTTTTGATTCATGATATCTTTCTTTAGCCTACCTACTTTTATGTATAAGGTATTGTTAACGATACCTTGCAGGATAGGTTAAATGTTATAAATTTATGAATTAAAAGGAATGTGTATGTGAAAGTTTCTTTCAAGGTGCTATAATAATACAGATTTCTGAATTTTGATTATGAAAGCATACATTTGTCATACATTTTTTAACTACTTAAGAATGTTTTAAGACAACTGGCATGGGGTGCTTGCACTAAGGGAGTGTAAGGTGGGACTGGAGACGGAGTGTCTCTCTCTTGCAGGCAAATCGTGATTTAAGGTCAGGGCGCCTGTCAACAAATTCTTCCTGACCCTTGAAAGGGAGAGGTAGGGCGTACCTGTTTTAAGAATAACAACAGTTTTGTAGGTCGCTTAGTGGAAATTTTAGATCTGCGAATGTGATGAATTTTTTTATGAAAAAGGTCTGTCAAATTTCTCAAGCGGGGAACATTCTCTTTTTCTAATTGATAACTGATTGTTCAAAGAATACATGTTATAACTCTGAATTAGTTGGGGGAAAAGGTATAAAGAGAAAATCGAAGGGCAAAGCAGATATGAGTCCAAGGAATTTTGATATCGAGGGATCAATGTTCTATCAAATCATAATCTGTAAAACGTACAAAATCCTCTGTTCCACTTAAACTGTCTTATTTTTAGTGTGAAGAGGATCAGCAGCCTCCTCTTTGCGCCATGCAAGTTCATTAAAGTGACTGCAATATATTGAGAAGACCTTCCCTCCGCATTTGATTTATAAATGTTCTGAATGCACTGAAGCTAGATTGATGTATGTCCCAACTTTATTCAAAGCAAACCAAAAATACTGTAGATCTTACTGTTTGTGGAGAGCGGTGAGAGTATAGCATTATTTAAGAGTTAAAAAACGAGATGAAACGCATGCATGAATGATGTAAAAATCAAAGGTTTTCATGAGGCCTCAATGGCCTTTTAATCTGCGATTTGGACTGAACACCATTCTTAAAACATTTACAATTGTGTTTAAAATTATTCATTCAAATTCACTTTATTATTTGAGAATACTTAGAATAGATAATGATGAGTAAGTGTCTTGCAATTGAAATCTTCTCTTTGCCTCAGAGTGTTCTAAATTTCCTTTTTCTTTTTTCATATAGAGGGTAGATTTAAAAAAAAATATATATATATATATATATATATATATATATATGATTCTTTACTCAATATGAATGCCATGTTACTCGGATCTGTTATTTAGCTAACAAGTGAAGTGTTATTAAGAGTCACTTTATGTGCAAGATAAGATAAAGTAAGATTTACTTTATTCATCCCTCTTGGGAAAAATTCAAAATTTACATGCCCATTACCATAAAAAAACATAAAAAATTCAGTTGTAAATAAATGAAAAATACATAATCATGTTTCTATACAGAGCCAGTATATTATATAGATATGTTTACATATCTGAAAATGTTTACCTTGTAAAGATTATAATGAATAAATAAACAGTGTATAATAATGGTATTATTACTTTAAAATCACTCTCTAAAGGTTAAACACAATAATGAATTTAACGTATAATATTAGACATAAAATATTAAAGAGATATTGCACTTTGTTTTCTGTAGGCCTGGTAGTATATGCCTATTTACACACATCTTGTCCAGTCTTCATCTTTTATATTTGTCATTGAATAGTGTAATTGATTTTGGCAGAAAGGAGTTTGAGTGTCAGGTTGTTCTTGTTTTTAGCATCTTGTACATACCACTATGCTCTAAATGTCTGCAGTCATATTAAAGATTGCAGGCAATACCTGTGTATATAAGCAAGAAGGTGCCTGAGCCCTCAGTAACAGTTATCTATCATCCATGAGAGTCCTTGCCTCAAAAACTTGTTTATTAAATGGTATATATGCACTTCGTATATCTTGTAATCAATGCAAACATCGTAGGGCACAAAGTTTTATATGCTGGTGCCAAACTAGCGGAGAATGGTAAAATGCATAATAAATTTAATTAGGTTTTTATATTGTAACTTATACATTTTAATATGTTAGACTCATCACAGACATATCTGCTGTATAGAGCCTGTATAGTTTTTTTTATATTATTTTTCAAATAATACTATTCGCGACTTATGTAATTAAAACAACTATAAAACATACATATTAAAAAAAGTTGTTTGTTTATTCTTGAAATGGTTGTTGGAATGATTCATTGAGGTAACAGAGAGCAAAAGGATGAATTCTTTGTCAGTTATATTGGTCTTTTTCTGTTTGTTTTTTGATTTACATATCCTCTATATCTCCCACTGGTTTATAATTCTGCTTTCCTTTTCATTGAAAAAGGAGCTTAATTTGTTAATTTTGCTGTGTCTTAGTTTCAGAAATGTATCAAATATTTAAAATTATGTCAACTTTTCCTAACCATTTCTCCAGGCCAGCCCTCTTAGTCTTAATGTTATCAAACCTATCTCATAAGTAATTTCTTTTTTTAATTGTTCTTCAAATTGTATTTTTGCTTCAATTTTAAAGAAAGTACTAAAAAAAAAATGCTTGAAAATAGAAAAAAAACTCTTCTTTTTCTTTTCTTTTTTTCTTCAGATGAAAATTTTATATCCAAGACATCTGATGCAATTAAATTGTCGTCTGGTTCAGCTGCAAGAAAATTAGGACCATGCCCAAATAATATTCATTTGTCTGGTGGGTCAACTGAATTTGCTGAAAGAGAAACAAAACCTGAAACTTTGAAGCCTTTGACCAGGGATGAAAAAGAGGCAAGCTTTGCAATTGAAAGATCTCATGATCAGGAGTGTCTGTGGGGAGGGGCATGCAATAGATCAGACTGTAGGTCTAATAGGCGCAGAAATATGAAGAATGGACAAGATGAGGACAGTAAAGAAGCAGGGTCAGGACACAGTAGAGGAAAGGCAGCAGAAGAAAGTGTATCATCTGAAAGTATAAGTAGTAGCACTAACAGCAACAGTGCTTCTAGCAGCACTGCAAGTCCTTCGACTCCTGCAAAGCGTCTTAGCTCCAGTGCTTCATTAGCTAGATCCTATATAGCCTCCACCTCTTCTTTACAGAAGCAGAATTTGTTAGTTGCAGGCAATAGTGGTGCCTCAGCAAACCAACCTCAGGTATCCTCTGCCTGTCCTGTAACTCCTAGTAATATTGGAGACGAAAGCAAAGCAGTTCCAAGATCTATCTCTGATTCATCTAGAGCTCACAGCTCGGATTCAAGCTTTGATGAGAGTCCCCAATCAGGATGCCCACCTGATGTTCAGCTCAACAAGCAAGTGGTTAGTGATGCTTTTCGGCGTGTTAACAGCCCATCTAAACAAGCCAATGCAGAAATGTCAGCTATCAACGTCTCACCTAGAAAAAATGTAGTTTCATCTACCTCAGCACGCCAACAACCTGGGCATAGAAATCAGATGGGGCTGCGAAAAACTGGTGGTTTAGGCCCTGATGTTATTGAACGGCCAGGGCTGTTCAGTGAAGGAAACGGTGCATTTAGCTTCGCTCGTCAAGATTCTGGGTTTTCAGGTGATTCTCCGGGCTCAGCAAATGTTTTTCCTTCCCCAACAAGTAGCATCAATTTAAGCTCTCCTGGGAAAGAAAATTTTCGCAATGTTGGACCTGTGGCTGGTTTTGTCCAGCCTGTGAGCTCATCCACGTCAAGATTAGGTTACCAATCTCATGTATCTATGGAAGTTGAAAGGGTAGATGTTCAGCCAGACTCTACTGTTGCAACAGGATCTGTCTCACCTGCTTCAATAGCAAATCATTCTAGAAGTTGTCCAGAGCCTCAAGAAGCATGGGTCAGTGGGAGAAAAAGAAATTTTGACTTACCATTGGAGAAAATACCATCCCCAAATTCAAAGAAAGGTAAATGTTTTTATCACTTGTGATTTCTTCCTCTCTAATACAAGAAAAAAAAATGAAGGTATGAAGGTAGCTCATAACCATTTAATGATTAAGTACTTAATAATAGGTGTTTAAAAAATTGTGAGCAAGATTTTAAGAACTTATAATAAGCTTGCAAAATATTTTTTTTAAGAATTTTTTTTTTCAAATTAAGTTTTCTTTTTTCTGAAATGCTTTTAATAGTTCAGGGTAAAGAAATTATGAAAACTTATGAATTCTCAAAAGGGATGTATCATTCCCAACACAACATGGATAAGTGTTGTGTCAAACAAGTGACTAGCTGGTGGAAAAATTTCACAGCATTTGAAGACACCAGGTTAATTAATTAATTACCTGTGTTCCAAGAGCTCGTAGGAGGTAGAGAAAAACCTTTAAAACTTCACGACGATTTTATTGAACACAGTATTACTAAATGTACTTTAAATTTTATTTTAAAGGCAAAATCAGTGTGTTTTTTTTTTTTTTTTAGAACCCTTACAGCCATTTTCAATTTCTGTTTTTCTGTATGAAATTCACAGAAAAACAAGAACATAAATGAAGGCTACTTATATAAGCTCATGTCATTGCTGTTTAATAGATTTTTGGTGTGCCTTTGTTTTCATCAAAACAGATTCGGATATTGACAAAAGAATCAGTACTTTGACCTGCGACGATTTAGAGGATTTTATTGATCAGGTAAATATTATTAACAATATTGACAAGATGATCTCAGTTTTCTTGTTGGCTTGAGTGCTAAGGTCAGGATAAACACATATTTTTGGCCTGAAATTTGTACCTTATGCTATTTTTTTTTTTTTTTGTGCCAAATAAAACTTTGGCCATTTCTTTATCTTTTCCAGTTTACTGTGTAAAAAAATTCAATCTGGAAGTATTTAGAAATTTTTTTTTGTTCCTATTGGAGCCACATTTATTTACCTCATTATGCAAACAAAAATTTTCTGCTATAGATATAAAATGGATACAGACAGGAGAAAAGGACTGTAAAACAGTAACTAAAAAAAAAAGAGCATCTAGGATATTGCTGCCAGTCAGGAGTACGCTGCAAATGATTCATACATGGCTTTTAAAGTGAGATTTTATAATTTCAAATTTTTTTTTTTTTTTAATATTTTCATTTTTTTCAAAACGCCCTTTTTTTGCTAAATTTGTTATGCGTATGTCTAGATAAATATCTCCAAAAGTTATTGGGGAAGAATATGATGAAAGTTTGCACACAGTCCATGTAGAAAAGCAGCAAGGTTATGTACCTCAGAAATGTAAGTACCATAAAAGCAAAATAAGTTATGAGCATTTTACTTATCCAACTCTCAAAATTTTTTTAATGAAGATGATGATAAGGCCATCTCAGCTCACCCAAAACCTAGAGCACCTTCATTCTGGCTACCCTACTTAGTGCATGCAAAAAATTACATCTTTACATCAATAACTTTTCAAGATATCTTGACCACGTGACCCCATGTTTGTTTGGTTTTTTTTTTTTTTTTTTGGTAAATTTTTGCTGATTCAGCAAGTTTCTTTGCCAAGAAATGACTTAAAATTTGCTTTTTTTTTTCAGTTTAGTACACTCTTCTACACCTGTCTCATCCTGTAAAGTTAGTCTAACACTGCTTAATATAATTTTTGTATATAGTAGTTCTGACCTTTAGTTATGTCTCAAAAAATAAAGGCATGTCACAGCAGTGTTCAATTGCAGCAACTGGAAATAAAATCTAGAGGCATTAGACAGCTTTTATTTTTGAGCCTATAAAAAATAAAAAGTATTTTATATCTCACATGCAGTAAAACTTGTTTTAAAACAATTTTCATGCCATATTGTCATTTCCACCTACTTGTTTTTTTGTACATGGGTATTCACAACAATTGCAGTTTAGATATGATTGCCAATGAATCAAAAGACTACTTTAGCATTTACATCTACAAGGTCTTAGCCTAATGACTGGTCCCACTATATATGTCTTCTCTACAGATGGTATTTTTCTTGTTGCTTTATAAATGAAAGTAAAACACAGGGCTGCGGAATTTCTGGATAAATCGAGGAATTTTTAAGATATGCAGATTCTGAGGCAGTTCAGAGTGATTCTTGCCAAAAAGTCTAAATTACATCCTACATCAATCCAAGATCATCATGTGCAATAAGCATCTCTTAATCATTAAATTATGTTTGTGAACTAAGCTGTATGGATATGCAAAAGAGTTTTTATACTTCTGGAAATGTTCTAGTCTCATTTAAAGCTTTCTGCTTTCAATTTTGTTATGTGGTTCTCCAGTAATGAAGTCCACCTCTTAAAGATGAGACAAAGTTTATGAACCTATGGATGAATAAGAGGGTATCACTGATGAGAAAAAGAGTGTAAATTTGGGTGAAATAGGGTCTGTAGATCGAAATTTTAAGACTTGCAAAGAAGAGAAAGAACTTGAGTTTTTATAGTTGGAACTAATGTAGATGTAAATTTACCCGCTGTTTCAAAGGCTGGCCCTGGCTCCACATTATTGATTATGTCCTGACCGTTATGATTTAGAGAAAGTTAATAAAAATTTTTTGAATCAGTGCTGATAGTGATTGTTAAATTGTTTGTGTGTGAACATTTTTATACATTGAAACCTTACGTAACCTTTTAATTCTTTGACTCTTATGCAAGTTTGAGAACAGTTTTGTTTCAAGTGGCATAATCTCCACACATAGACATTTTAGGGGGTCTTGGAAAAATTATGCCAAACTTTCTTCTGTTTTAAAAACAGAAACTGTGATATTGACTCAACATCGAATAAAATGCACTTTTGAGCAACTTGTAGTTGAGCTCCAGCATGTGGTCGATTAATATACCTCCTATCCATTTAATTTATCTATATATTCTTTTTCGTTTCAGGGTGAAGATCGGTTTGGGCAGAAGGAAAGTGGTTTCATCACGAATGGTAAAAAAAAAAAAATTCCATGTGTTTATAGATGTATACATTTAGGCCATCGGTTTATATGAAATAAAGATTACAATTGTTTTCCTTAACCCCACATTTTTTAAAAACTTATTTGCACCAAAATTGCTTTATCAAAACTTGTTCTCCAGAAGAATTCAGTAGCATCACTGAAAAAAACAAAAAACGTATCTAATATACCCAGCCCCTCCTGAATTACTAGGGAAGGCTGCTTAACGGCTCCTCGGAATAATTTCAGGAAAGAGTTTAAAACAATCGGTAACAGCTTGTTATCACAGCTTCAAAGATTATTATAACATTTGTTGCATACATTAGAAGTGCCAGACTGTCCAGACAATAGAGCATAAGTGGCATTTAGGAGGACTTGGGTTTGCTCTCTGACAAGGATATCTGAAGATCAAATTATTAAATTAGATCCCATCTGACTAGCCCTATCTCTGACTTGATAGAAGCTGCCATCTCCTGATAAGATTCTTTGGGAATCATACGAAATGAAACCAAGAACAAAATATTATTTCATTCTTTTAAGGAAACGTCTATGTTGCAATTATTAAGGAGAAAAAGATGGAATAAGTCCAAAGCAAGATTTTTGTTTTTCCCCTTTTGTTTTGTTTTTTGTTATTTAATTCAGCCGTTTGTGCTTGTTGTTTCAATCTTGATTACTCAGGTTTATAACTGCCGCACAAAATAAATTCGGAGAAGGAAAATATTGAGAGTTAATGGCGAGTTAGTTGTTTTAATGATATAGCTGTAAGGTTAAGAAAATCATTAAATTTTTTCAAAATTTTTTGATACCGTACAGCTGACCTCCTTCAAGCTGTGAACCTGAATAAGGCAGAGGTTGTTAGGAGAGCCATCCGACTATCATGTTCATCTGATAATAGGCTGGATTTTGAGCAGCCAGACAACATGGGACTTACGCTACTTATGAAAGCTGTTCAGAAAGGTAAGGGGACACCCTGTTGATTAATCAAAGTAAATTGTTGCGCATAATTGTGTTTTTAAATGTATTCAATACAAAGAAACTATTTTATATGTCTTAAAACATAAAAATTATCTTTTAATTGAGTGGTTCTAATAAAACAAGTACTTTATTACCACTCTTCTTATTCCAATAATATAGGATCTATAGCAATCACAGAGATGTTGCTTGAACATGGAGTGAAAGTTAATTCTCAACAAACAAATGGGGTGACAGCATTAATGATGGCAGCAGAACAGGTAATGAAAAATTCCATTCTTGTTTATGCTGTTTCTTTTTCACACAATTGCATATATGAATTTGTAGGTGTTATAGAAATAATTTAAAGAACAAAGCTGAGTAAGTTAAGTGGAGTGTAATAATAAGTGGTATAAAGCAATAAAGAAACATTGAGATTAAAAATTGTTTTTATTTTATGTTTGAACTTCTTTATTAGACTTAACATTTTGTTAATGCTTATTTAAAAAAAAATTTCGGTTAGCATTCATCATCCATATGTGTATTAATTTGAGTCACATTATTACCTTTACAGAACAACACAGGTCTTGTAGCTTTGCTGTTAAAATATGGTGCCAACAGTAGCCTTGTCACAGTCCATTCTGATCAGGCAGAGACTGCTATTATGAAGGTAAAATTTTAAGAGCCCTTTAAGAACTTGAGAAAGATGACCAGAAGTTTGCAGTTGAGACATTTGAATGCTAAATTTTTTGTGAAAAAAATCCTGATCCTGTTTACATTTACATCTGTAAACAGAGACATTAACTCCACCCCACTTAAGTAACCCCAACTCAGGTAAAGCCCTGGCCTTAAGAGAAGAGATTTTAAATCTGTATAAAGAACAGATTTATACATTTAAACAATATATTACAATCAAACAAAACAGATAAAATTATGAAATAAACTTAAAAAAAAAACCTAGAGGTCTTTAATTTTTAATAAAACAAGGTTTTATGACAAACCAATTTTCTGAGACTATTCCTTCACTTCAAGCTGACTCAACCACCATTTGTTTTATCAACATCTCACTCCACCACCCTATTAACATCCCAATGTGACTCCTAATCTCAAATGGGTAATGTTCATTATTTCTATGCTGATTGTAGGGACAACCATGCAGATAACCATAGTTAACAGTTTCTGTAGCATCCCTGAGATAATTCAAGGTTAGATCTAGCCCAGGCCTTGAGATTGCCAATTTTGTGTGCCATTTTTTCATAACAACAGAAGTCTTTCTCACGATTTTCTCTTTTTAGAAATATTTCAATCATCTTTCAGCTACTCATTAATACTCTCTTGTTTCTGATCAGGCCATCAAAAGGCAGCAAAAGGAAGTGGTTAGCCTAATGTTGCGAGTGGGAGTTAACTTAGCAGCACCAACCTGCACCAGCCTTTCTGTGCTGGAGCTTGCTATTGAGAGAAGAAATCCTCAGATAGAGACACTTGTTCGTACCCATTCTCAAAGGTGATGTTCTTTAATTTTATTGGTTAGTTTGCATTTTTTACACCTTGTGGTATTTTAAAAGATGCAAATGGATGCATGCCAAAATGATACAGCCCTCAGTTTTAATTTTGAGTCACCAGTTGCCTTAATTGAATGAATCCAACTAAAACATAGTTCTTCAGCATTTTGCAGTTTAAATGTCAAATCTTTGAACATTTCTTTCTCTTAAATAACATTTAGAAATTACAATAGAATAATAAATATTTAAATGCCCAAACACTTGGAAGTGGCTCAATAAGAATCCCTTTTATTTTAATTTATAAGATGTGAGCATGCCTTATGATGTCTGCATTTCCAAGTAAAAACTTCCATGTCTTATCTTATTTCCAATATGTTATTATTATTTATTCATTAAAAAAATGATAAAAGGAGCGAAATTATTTACAAAAAAACCCCCACTACTTGGATCTCTCAATGACATCCATAGTTACTAAATGACCAGGTTGGAGCAAGCATTTCGCAGCAGAGTGCTGGCCACTTTAGGAGATACTGTAGAATTGAAGGACCCACTGTTTGCGCTGCAGTGCTTCCCTTTACGAGAGGCTCAGGAGTTTGAGGTCAAATTCAACAGCTTCATACATCCTTTGGCAGCTGGTTGGTGGATTTATTTTTTTTCTTTTTATACGTGTGTATGTCTGAAAAAAGGTTTCAATTTTAGCAGTTAAGGATACATACATTTTCTAATAGTTCTTATGCTGAGCATTCTTATCTTTAAATTTTAAAGATATTGTTTATTCTTTAGATAGTGCATTTTTTTGTGTGTGTCTGTAAAATTTTTTTTAAAAAAAGGGCTACAAAGATTGGCTCTTAATTCTTTAAAAAGCACAAAATGAAGTATAAAACATGTCAAAGACAAATATTGTTTACTTAGATTAAGAGTGATAAACAGCATTCAAAAAGATGATTGCAGAGATTTTCAACAATACAAGAAAAATATCTGCTTTTCCATGGCAGTTACGAGAAAGCAAAAATCACAAGTGATGATATATAATGGAATTTAAAAGAAACAATCTTGCTAATTGCAGCTCTAGTGTGGAACTTACTGTGCCTTAAATCTTTACTGGGACTGAGGATCATTTGGGGCTTGTAGCAAAATGGCCACATCTAAATTATTACATTTTGTCCTCCAAGGCCTCGTACTCATTGTAGTATTAATTTAAAAAAAAAAAAAAAAAAAGGATTTTTTTAGAGTGAGCACAATTGATTGAATCTGAAAAAAAAAAAAGAAAAAGAGTGACATTCAATGGAAAATGCTAGGTTATCAATGCATTATAATTTACTCTTATTTTTTTACTCCTGTACTTAAATAAATTTTGGATTTTATTGTGTACAGGTTGGAATAACGGTAGAGTCTATATATGGACCTTTCTTTTAGATTTAATATAAGTGGCCCTTTCATGCAAGTACTCTTTTATTCTGTTCTTTTCAATTACTATATTTACCTGTTAGGTCACCGAGGAAATGTCTACAGGTGCTGCTATTGTGAGTTTAGAATAGCCTCACAAGATAAGGTCTATGTGTCCTAAACCTGTGATGGTAGATCCATACAGATCTTTAGTTTCTTCCTCATTTGTGTGGAAAAATAATTTGTTGATGAGATTACACATTATCTGTTCCTAACTTATTTTATTCGTCTATAAGGTTCACAATGTTTTTTTTTTGAATGGACACCACTTAAGTCGACACTGTTTATGTCGATTTTCACATAGGTCAATCTTTATTGGGTCCGTACCCCTTAGATAGTGCTTATGCACATAGCTTGATTTTCAGATAAGTCAATCTTCTTTAGGACACAAAAAACGTCATTGTTTTCACTTGTTTTAGCCAACAAAAACAAGTTTTCTCCCCTCTGACTCATCTGTTAGTAACTTAAGTGTTAGACAATGTGCCAGCAAGTTATCAAGTGCTAACAGGAGAACCACAACTTGGGTTATTTTTACATAACCTGGGAGGCTGGCTGAATCTATATCTAGATGTAACAGTAGCACAGCTGCTGGAACAACTCCAGTTCTTGTAAGCCTATCTATCGCTCAACAATCATCATTGTCAAAAAGTTCAACGAAACAATCTAATTTGTGTCTGGGGGCTGAGAGTTGGAGGTCTCGAAGGAGTACTGGCCAGAGCTAGGCAGAGACGCTGTGCATTGTTTGTACTGTAAGCTAGACATGTTTCCTCTCTGATTGGTTGATTGGCCACTCACTGCTAACCCATCTCATATCTCTCCCTCCCCCAGCTGTATGGATAGGCCGAGAAGTAGAACAATCTGTGTTATTGCTTATTACATTTTGCATTGTGTTTGTAGGCTAGACCTATCACCTCTGTGATTGTTTGATTGGATGCTCCCCCATTCGATCTCTCTTCGGCTGTAGGGCTAGCCCTAGCAAAATTGATGTTACTTATTGCTTAGATCTATATTTTTGTACATTATGTTTGTAGGCTAGATCTACCATTGTAATTGATTGATTGAACACTGCTCTCCATCTCCTGGGCTGCAGGGCTAGGCATAGAACAATGAGTGTTATTTTCCTCGATTTACCTTTTGCCAGCAATGTGTTTGTAGGCTAGACCTGCTTCCTGTGTGAAGTGCGATTTGGATGATTTGTGATTTCTTGAGATACATTTTGCGTGCTGATTGCTTTAAAAATCCTAAGCAAGAATACACTTCATCTTAATCTAACAGCAAGATTGGCCTAGCATCAGAACTAGATGGATTTCTCTAATGTAAATGAAACAAACTGAAAAACTCTATCAATGGTAGACAGAAAACATATATAAGTAAGATAAATTGGATAATTGAACTAATAGGACAGTAGTGAAGAGCAAAGATCAATACCGAAACAGGCTAAAATAGAAACAAAGAAAGGGGAAAAAAATCTTTTTTTAAATAACAAAAACCATAGTAAAATACAAAATTAATAGTCTACTTACAGTGGCATAGTAACACTTTACGACTGTTTTTTTTCTCTCTCTCTCTCTTTTTTTTTTTTTTTTTTTTTTACAGGAGGCAACTCCTTGATTTACTTGCCTCGATTTTTCACATTAGTCCGTGTTATTAGTTATATCTCCTGAAGATCGAGTTAAGCAGTGTTGACTGTATCCAAGCATTGTTGCCAGGCACTCCATGGCAGCAACAAATCTATAAAAGAAAAATTTACTGGATTTAGCCATGAAAAAAACAACCCTGCAAAACTTACTTCATTTAGCTTTGAAAATTGACTGCTAGAGAATTAACAATTATAATCAGGAAAGAAATAACCTAGCAATTTTTAGGCATTCACCACAACCAGTTCAACTGCAGTTGGTTATAAAGACTTGACTTACTAGCTGCCAAAGATGCACGAATAGTCCCATTAGACTACTGTGTATGTTTCTAACTTCATATGCAGGTCTCATAGTGTATTGGAAATTATAAGAAAAATCTCATATAAATATGATAGGGTAGACATTCATTTAAAACTTCAGTAAAAGTGATCAGGTGGTGAATAATGAAGAACTGAAGTTTGGTTAAATTTTAGCCCAATTTTTCAGATTTTCTAGGTGTTTAAAATGTTAAATTTATACCCTTTTACCAGTCACACTCATACATATCTTTGATCAATATCAAAGATGTGTATGAGTGTGACAGTAAATTATATAGTGATACAAGTGACAATGAAAAATATCATAATATACTAGCAGACTGAATAAACTTGATATGGAAACAACAAAGTTTTTGTCTGGTTTTTAGAAATGTGTAAATTTTTTATGAAAATTCAAAATCAAACATGGGTTAAATATGATGTAAAATTCATCAAAATTAAAAAAAAATCAAAACTATAATAGCTGCAAGCTTAATTGCAAACTCCATTGTTAGTCTATTACAATCCTGAATTCTACTAGGAAGTTGTGAGAGTATTCTATGCAAAAAGGCAGCATTTTTTCTCAATTTACACGTTTTTTATCAATTATTCAAGGGATTTGACTATCTTAAAATTGGGCTTTTGGATAGAAGTGTGGAAGTGAAATTACAATTTTTTAAAATTCTCTCTTTATTGTTTGTAAGAAAAGTGCAATATCTGAGTGATGCCCGTGTGGTTGAATTAAAAAAAAAAAAAAAAAAGCCTTATTATATTTTATATGTATTTTTCTGGCACCTTATTATGGCAGATAAAAACAAGGTCAGATTTTTTTTTTTTGAGAACTTTATATCACTTTTATTAAATTGAATTTTTATAAAATGTAAAAACCTTTTTTTTTCTTGTTTACAGCTTTTATTTTACTTTGAAAAAAAAAAATAATATTGACAAATGTTTACAGCTCTAAGGACCAGATGATATTTTTCTTATATAAGAGGTGGAAGACTTATTTTTTTTTATTTCAGATTTTTTTGCCCTTAAAAGTTGTACTCTTGCCTTTGTTCTATTATAGGTGAAGGATTCATTCTCTTTATTGCACACACAAAGATAAATGATAAAGGTGTACGGTGTCGCTTCCATGGTGGTTGTCCAATATCATCTGTGGTGATGAATGGTATTACCCAATCACCGCTTACCAAGGTAAGTCAGAAATGCACTTCCTCAATCTTATTCTTTTTTCCAATTTTGTAGAGTCACTTTTGATTTATATAATTTAATTTTTTAAATGCTTTATGCGATCTATTATATTGGTCAATCTGAATCCAAATACTATTATGCTATATACATTATGTTATATACTTATAAATTTCATATTCATCGTGAAAAATTTAATATATATTATAATATGAAAAAATTATATATTTATGATTTACATATTAAGAAAGTTGTTCTATTTCAAATTAAATGACTTTTGGCCCACAAATGTGACAGCTGTATTGCCATTTGAAAACGATGTGGAAATATGCTGTATTTTTCTTCATGATACTATTCAATGAAAATTTGCAGATATCCGTTTGTAAATGGACTCTTTAACTTATTTTGACTATTCTCAGCTAGCTGCAACAGTTTAGTTTACTTTCAAATACGAAAATTCTTATAAAATCAACTCATCTACATTTTATATGTCAAATTTATGTAGAATTTTAAATCAGTCATTTTTGTGTATTAAAATAAAACCCTTTTGTATTTAAATAGCCCATAATTCCTAAAAGTAAATATGTTATTTTGATATTTTCAGGGCTAACGCCCGAGATGCAGGTATTAATATGTATGAAAAATGAGCTACTGATAGGACAAGAAATTTCATTTACATTTCACATTGAAATTTAATTATTGTCTTGTTTTAAAATTTCAGGAAGTAAATTTTGTTACTTCATGCCATCCAATCGTCACCGGCTGCAACACATTGAAAATATATAAACAAGCTGATTATACCTCTAAGGCAAGTTTTTAAGAAAGCTGCTATAGCTTCCTGTTTTGCAGTGAATGTAGATTAAACAAGATTCAATGCATTCAGGTTAACTGATTTTATTTGTTCCTGTCTGCGATTACGAAATAAATGATTTTATCAAATGGCATTACTTTTTATGTTGATCCTGCTTTCTATGGTCTTATTCACAATAGGTAGGCCTCATCTGCTTCCCTTCCTTTTTTGTTATCCTGTTGTGTGTGATGTATTGTTAGTTTTTCAATGTCTTGTTAGTTTTTTAAGAACTTATTGGTTCTTTAGGCCAGAGGTCTTTTTTGCTATTCATGGGGAGAGTTGTCTGAGGCCTTCTTCTTAATTTATTCTTTTGTGGAATGAAATATTATATTTCCACTGCCTTAATCACTGGAATTTCACAGCTCAAACTTGTACTACAAGAAATGATTTAATCCATATTCTCTGTTTCTTTTCAGGCCAAGCTGCTAGTGCAAGCCTTCAGAGCAAAACTTTTGCCTTGCTAAATAATTATCTAATTTTATGCTGTGTATCCCAATGAAACATGAAAACTGCCTTGAGCCTTCCTGTATTTCGCAATTGAACTGCATGTAAAAAAGGAATCATTGAGGTAGTCAGAATTAAAACAATGATAAAATATCTTTATGTGGCAAAAAAAAACATTGATAACAAAAAAGAAGAATGGAAAGGTTTTGCAGTTATGTATAAAAAGAGAAAAATGAAAGGGTTCTTCTTCATTCAAACACTGCTCAATAAGATTATCACCATTATAATAATATTTGTACTAATTTGGAAATGTACACTTTATATATCAAAAGATTTTCACTTCATTGTATTTATTATTGTTTGCCTCAAAGTGTGTTGTAAATTTATCTTTACATCTGTCTTTAACATAAGTCGCATAGCACTGAAATGATACATTTTTGTATGGTTAAAAGTTAATATATATTGTAATTGATTTGCCTCTTTATTTATTAGATATGTGGTAGATTGAGAGCTGCTCCTTTATCATTCATGCTTAGCTTTTAGTAAACTATAAGATACAGTACACATATTATGTCTTGGGTGTGCCAGTGGAAAAATAGACGTTGTCCTGGGTCTTGTGTATGACTTTAGGGTAGAAACTTTAGTTTTATTAACAATCCTAAAACTTAGAATCTTGGAACTTCTTAGTTCTTTTTGCCTTGTTTAGTGAAAAAAGGTGGATAAAGAGAAGGTGTATGGTAACCAGTAATAGGAATGCAACTAAGATATTTTTATTTGTTATGTTAGTTTTTTTTGTCATGGAAAGAAGTACTTTTAACCTCTGGGAATTGTTTGCAAACCTCCTCCCCTGTACATTTTCTTTCCTTTCTTTCTTTTTTTTCTTCTGGTTTTGCCTTTGGGATTGCCAAATTGAAGCAGTTCTAGTTCACCAATGGAAGGAATATTTGAAAAATTATTTTATGAATCTAAAAAATATACAACAAAAAACACAGCTAACGGTGTTAGAGAATTATATGTGTTTCTTTGTTGCTTTTTAATTCATCTTTTATTTTGGGGCTTTGTTTGTAAAAAAAAAAACACTATCTGAGAAAATTAAATAAAGTATGAACAAAGCATGAAATACATTTTAAAAATTTATGAAAGTTTAATTATTGTTATATAAGGATAAACTGTCTTCGTGCAATGTGCATCATGTGGTTAGAAATGTGAATACCAACGATCAATGTTTTCGGTGATTGAAGCATTCTTGTATTTACTCAGGGTTATTTTTTTCTGGGCTTCACAAGGTCTCACAGCTTCTTATATTCAATGGGACTAGAATTTCTATCATTCGAGTAGATTATTTCATGGATTAGATTTTTCTCTCGTACAAATACTAAGACTAAGAGAACAGTCAAAACTTCATGTCAGACCCTGAAAAAATCTAATGTACATCTTCAACTTTTTTTTTACTCTCATTAAGGCAGCTATTGAACCTAAAATCAAATCTTCAGGATGACATAGAAACCTACTATAGACAGTGTCTTGATTGTGATCACTAGTGATGCCATTATACAGCGGTAAATAGTGATGGGGAAAAATCATTCTTTTGTAAAGCTGGTGTGGGACACAAGAGTATTGATGATCAGTCTAGCTGGTAATTAAAGATATGTGGTCATGCTCATCTTCCTTATGTGGTAAAATTCACTGCCGACAAGACCAAATAACATCTGTAGATTAGTACGTATAGAATGCATGTTGACAAAATTGAGTCTTTCAGACAAATAGTCATTTGGGAGTAAAAACAGCTGGCTCTAGCTGCTTTGGACAGTCTCTTATGGGGAGGGTAATTATTTGGTAAAAGTAATGTTGTCTCATAAGAGCGTTTGTTCAGGTGACAATTACAGTGAGCTTACAGTTAAAGCAGGTTGGACTAATTCATCCCAGAGCAAGAACATAAAATAGTTGGCTCTTAGTGTTTCTCATTAGGTCTGTATATACAATGCTGTAACTAATTTAAATAAGGGAAATTTGTGGGTATACTTTTGTGTATTGTAGTCTGCAATGTTTAAGTTAAAAGCAAATGTAGATTTTGCAAAATATAAGGAAAACTAAACTTCTTCAAGTATAACATTTGAAAACTAGAAATCATTTCATAGTGCTAAATGGGAAAAAATATTGCATCTGACTTCATACAAATTGTATGAATGATACATGATAATTTGACTTTTTTTTGTGGTGAGTTTGAATAGTGAAATAAATGGCTTGCATTTGCATTTTTATTATATCCTATATGTTATTTTTTGAAGAGCAGTAATGTTATTTTGCACCTTTGTAAAGGACAATACTTAAATGCCAAGAGGCAATTTTCATATTCATAGGCAGACTAGTGAAAATGAATGGCATCATTGTGTAATTTTTGCACACATGATACTTCTCTACTCATAATGTTGTGTCTTTACCATAAGAGTAACAAAATATACAAACTCTGCTCAAGGCAGCACAAAGATTTATTTACAGAGTACATTTTTTTTCCAAATCTATGTGCTTTTAATTTTTTAGTTCATTTTTTGTGCCACTGAGCTTTTTTTAAAAATTATTATTTCACTGCTGAAATGCGCACATTCTCACTTAATGTAAACCATCATAGTTTATTTTTGTTGCCAGCTATTGTTGACCTTTAATTTATATACCACTGCTTGTTAACATGTTATGAGAGTTTGTGGCTCATGTCCATGATTGGAATGAAAAGATTTTGGTTTTTCTTGGCAGTGTTTGTTTTCCTTTTTAGATAAAAAAATATAGTAAAGTCTATTTATTATTATAAAATGTTGTTTAGTTAGCATGATGTACCTTTGTTGTTTTTTTTTTTATAAAGAAGACGGTAAGATAAAAATCATTTTCTTTATCACTAGTAGAAATGCTCAGTTAAATAATATTTTGGAATTGACAGAAATGTATTTGTTTTAGGTTTTGAATGCTGTTCTGCATTATCAAATTTTCCAAAAAACACTTACAGTTTTTGAATATTCTATTACAGTTGCAAAAATTATCATGTGAATTCGACTGATTTTCTGTAAATGTAAAATATTCCCTAAATTTCGTAGGTTATGTATGAAATTTGCACTTCTTCTATTTTCCCTTAATCATTCATTGTTTCAAATGTTATTTATTAACCTTTCTTTTGTAATTATTGTATATAGATAGGAACTGTTCAGAATAATATGTAACTAAATTTTTTTGATTGGTTGTGTTTTTGATATGTTCATTATATCCTTCTCATAGTGCCATCACTCTCACCATTTAAAAACTCAAAGACCCTCATTATTTATATCTTTGTGATTATGTGTGAGTTGTTCCTGGTAAGCTATGGATATCTGTTTTGGCATTTTTATATTTGATTGTACAGCCCACATGTATTTCAAACCGGTCAATGATCATTGTGATTTGCACAGGCAAAGTGTTGCATGAATCTTGTACCAGAGCAAATTTACCTACAATTGTAGTAGTCTCAGCAAGTTTTTGAATGTAGAAATCCAAATTGTTCTTTCATTACAGTACACCTTAGACTCAACAAACTAGTGTAGTCAATTTTAAAAGTTTATTAATGCAAGTTTCATCAGAGCCATGTCATTAGGCACTACAAGAAAAGTCATTAGCCAAAGTCAATTTACCACATAATCATCTTCCTTGATTTTCATCAACTAACCACATGTCTATACAGCTTCCATTTACCCTTCCCACCCACTGCACAAGCTACAACTTTAGCTATTTGATCCTGTATCATGTTCTTCCTATGCATCAGCTGCCACCCCCTTCCCCCTCTCTTTTCATTATATTTTCCCTGAATGTTAATACTTTGCTCTATCCGTAGTATTACATAGAATAGAGTCTCAACACTTGGTGCCCTACACATATACACACCAAAAGGCCTATTTCTTGTCAGCCAACAGTATACCTTTTGATTGAATTTAAAATATATGTCCAAGCATAATTAGAAAAGCATTCTACAGTAGGTTTGTCATCACTTCTGAGTTGTTGAACCAGAAGATGGGTCTGAGATTAGTTCATTTCATGCAAGATATTTTAAGAGTCAAAGAAGGGAAAAAATGGGATATGTCTCTGTTTATTGGTTGCAAGGTTTTCTTTTTAATCCAAGTTTTTTGGATTTGAGGTGTACTGTATATCTGTAAATGTTTTATTAGAAATTGTTCATTATGTTCTTTTGATTGTTTCTTTTTTTTCTTTATTAACATTTAATTTAAAATTAAAACTTTGCAAATTGTTTACAATGTTAATATTGCCTTTTGGAATGGAAACTTTATTTTTGCTTCTTAAGTTAATAGTTGTTTTAAATTTCAATATTAATAATTCCCTGCTTTGACGTTGTATGCATGCTAACAGTGATTGTCTTTCTAATTTTTTTCACAAATAATTTGGTGTTAAATGATTCACTGGTTCAACCTTAAAAGCATGTGGTGTATCAAGATATTCGAGAAAGATACCTGCATAAACTTAAATGTATGAACCTACCAACTTTTCATTGACACATATAAAGACTATTTAATGCCATGAAGGCTAAATTATGACAACCTTGACACGTCAATAAATCAAATTTGGCTATGAAGAAATGAATGTGTTACAAAATGTGCATAAACTGAACACTAAATTGTCATATATTAATTAAGCCAATGAGAATTGACAAATTGTGTTCATAAAGTGATGGTATTTTCTGTGATCTTTACAAGCATGGGTTAACAACCCTTTTTCATTTGAATAACATGTATGAGCCATCTCCAAAGTTCTCAAAATATTTGGTGCAATTTTTTAACACACATTAACTTATGAAACAATTTTTTGAAAATCCCTTAGCAAACACCTTGCAGTATCTTAATTTATTTTGGCTTAAGTAGATAATTGTAAATTAATTTATGCCCAAGCTCTCAGTGTGAAGGCATTGTCAAACTAGGTGAATTTTAGAGACTGGCTTTCATTCATGTGGAATGAACACAAAGGGCATAAACCTAATAAATACACAATAGAAGCAAAATGTCTTGTTTTTTATGTGTTCAGTTTTTTGTGTGCACATTTAAAAATTGTGACGGGTCAAATTCAAATCTACTGACACCACTGTTCACAATGAAAATAGAGTTCAGGTAAATAAGGGTAATTGATTTTTTTTTCATACTTTTTACATATATGTGGACATTAAGTTGCCTGTCAGGTACTTATCCACCTAGTCATCATGATGTCTTCCTCTTCATGAAGTGTCTAGGTAGGTCAGATAAACACCCTGGGATGGATTCAGTTTGACTTGCAGACTTGAGATTACCATGTTTTGGACTCAGGATACCAAATAAAGCAGCCTGAGATAGGCAAAGGCAATTTAGAAGAGTTGGTCAAGCTTTGAATGCTAGATGAATTTTCAGGGCCTAATCTTTCAATTCTTTTAAAACAGACGACCTCTGGATAAGGTCTAAATCACCTTGTAATGTTCAGATTATACAATGCACACCACATATCGACATTGTGTCTATCGACTTTGTTCAGTTATATTGACATTCCTTATCAAGTCCCAATTTTTTCCGTCTGTTGTCTGCTATCTTTAATTGCAGTTCGCTATATCTACAGTCCTTCTCTCCTTTTCTCTTACACTGACATCGATAACATTAAGGTAAGCAAATGAGGCTCAGTGACAACAAAGCTATCTCATTCAGTCTTTGTGTCACTCGGAATGCTGGTGTGTTAAATTGCAAAGCGACAATCCCTTTTGTACTGGTACATTTGTGGCTGTGACTAGAGGTGTGTTGGGATGATAAGGGTTGGGAGCAGGGGATGTTACGACCACTGGGCCTGTAGTGTAGTTGTCTCATTCAATGATTCACAGGGATTGGGGCTTGATTTACTAGGCTGAGCGGTAGGTGTGTTGGGACCTTGAAAGGGATGCACAGTCACTCAGTCAAGACTAGGCTAGCATTGATCACAAGCCTGAATTACAACAATTGTCTGCACAGAACCTTCTGGTTGAATCTAGGGGTGGACGGGAGGGAGCAACTGAGTGTGCAAGAAAAAAGCCAAGGGTATTAAAATTTTTCAAAATAAGGGAAGTGACCGAAAGTTACAAGCCATGAGTGTCTGCTTCCCTGTGAACTGAAGTAAAATTTTTTTACTATGTCTCTTCATGCAGCCATCAAAGAAACACTCCTATTTCAATGTTAATCAGTAATGATGAGGTGAATATCACAAAATTAGAGCTCCTAGCTTATGTTTCCACAAACTTCTGAACCATCTTCGGGAAATGAGCAACATAAAGTTACTCTAAATGCAAATTAGTTGACAATGAGGACTGTTTATTGGACTAAAAAATAAAATGCAAAACTTATGATGTGAAGGGGATGATAAAGATGATAAACCTCTGCTGATAGGGCAATCATCTAGTACAATCCATTGAGAAAGATAAATAGAAAGGCATAAATTGTGTTACTAAACAGGATACAATAATTGAATTGGAGCAAGAAGCAAGCAAACTCGGTCTGTTCTTGTACCTCTTACTCTTAGAAGACCATTTCTTGAAAAGAGCAGCATCAGTTTCAGTACATGTACAAACAAAAAAATCTCAAATCTAATAAGCAAAGATAACACAGCTTACCTTGAGATAATGATTGCAATACTTTGGTGATTACTGATCCACCAAGACATGCCTTACAAGCACTACCAACACATGGCTTACAAGTTCTTGAGGTGATTAGTGTCCAAAATTTAAAAAAAAAATTGTTTCAGATTTTTCATGTGGATGATCGTGAGAGCAGAAATAAAGCATATAAGATTAGAGAAAGGGAAGTGTCTTAATTTGTATGGGAGCGAAATCAAAGGAACTTTTCAATTTGGATGAAAACAATGATACTGATGAGACAACAATGAAGTTCCATTGTATTGTAGGTGTTCCAGATAACTAAGCCAGTTGAGAGAGAGTTCAGAATTCATACTCTTGCAAATGGACATACTGTATGTTTTTAGATCTTTTGAGGACGGCTCAATGGAAGGAGAGGCAAACAAAGAGATTGATTGAAACTTTATGCTATGGCGAAACAAGAAAGGATCAAGCCCCATATGTGGACAAATTCTATACATGGATATTAAAGGAAAGAGGAAAGATATATGGAACGCTCAACACACTTAAATTGAAGCAATGGCCCTTAATCAGAATTTACTCTGCAGAAAGTGAAGCATAGTAAGTTTATTAGCAAGCAAAATGAAGATTGATATTGGCTACAGCTTGGAAAAATTCCACATATATTTCTGCCTTGATCAAGGGCATGCAGGCTGTGTTCTGAAAAACTCAAGGCTTGTGCTGAGCGAGTTAAAGATGCCAAGGATGATTGCTCCTCTCTGCTAGATTTGATGCCACAAAAATGTTCTGGCAATACCTTATGAGGACATGAGCTGCCTGCTACAAACAAAAGCATCCTTCTTGATGCTGCCACACACAAGACCGAGTACACCACAGAGGAATCAATCTCAACATCATTTTCAAGACAGCCTGCCATAACAACCCCTACTTGACTTCATAGGTCCCCTAAAAAAACTCAAAGGGTGCACATAAATTACATTTTGTGACTTAAATTATTGGGATCTTTTACAGACATTAAACAGTAAATCATTTGCAAAATCATGATCAATAGTCCACTCACTAATGTTCAGAATAATTGTTTGCTGGATAAGTTATTGAACTTATATTGAAACTAATGAAAGATCATTGTGTATCCTGTTGATGTAAAAAAAAAAGCAAATGTCCTTAGAGACAAAATTGTTAAAGATCACTATGGACACTAAGACTTTGTTGATAATTTTATCTAGAAGTACATCTCGTGCTTGTGTCCTTTCTTTCCTCCTTTTAATTAACCCAAATCATTAACAAAAAACAAAAAAAAACATCTTCCACATCTTTCTTTTCTATTAATTTTAGTCTGTGCTTGATTATTCTGCTCAATATGCAGTCTGTGTATGTTTGAAAATAAATACCAATTATCACATGTAAACCTGGGCAATTTATCACTTTACTCCTAAATTTGAAAATGTGCATACTAATTACTATCTAGTAGCATGATTAAGATCTCCTTGAGATTAGTGAAGATTTCATCGCAGATAATGCAAACAACCTCCTTTATGAAACTAAGGGAAAAAGCATTACCAGAAAATCAGAAAAAAAAAACCCTGAACAAGTGACAATAATTGCAAAATCCAAGAGTGTGGGCTTAACAAAACATGAATCTTCCTTACAGTAAATTTCAGTAGACAGTCTTGCAATAAAGTGAATGGACTTGTCTTGAATTTCAAATGTCAAGGTTTCCAAAATTTTAGTTTTCAATTTCAAAACAGTCATGTCGTAGAATTTGTAGCAAAGTGAAGTCAATATTGTACACCTGGGTCATCCATCTTTACCTCCCTATCCATTCATGGACTGTATGTGACAATAGATCTAGATGTCAACATCAAAAGGTGGACATATTCATAAGCATAGGAGCAAGTAAACACTATGCCAGGGTAAGGCCCACAAGGCAGGCAAGCACACTTTTTTTCCCCTCTGATTGTTCTGCCCTACTTGAAAATGAATGGGTGACAAAATTGACAGAAGCTTTAAAAAAAAGATGCAAAAAAAATTGCAATGGAATAATTAAACTTAGTTGGGCATGAATTAGCCACCCAATACAAACAATAAATCATCCAAGAATTGGAAATGAAACATCAGGAACTCTAACTTTCCATTTGAACAAAACTAAAAAGGAGAAGCAGGACTCAATAGAATGATGAAAAACAATGATGGGTTCAAACAGTAATCAATGTGCCCATTGCTACTAATACTATTGTTAGAAAGAAACACATATCCTAACCTTGAACTGTACAAACTAACCATCCTTACAATGAAATTTAACTATTTACTGAATGATTAAGCATAGAAGAGCAGCATAGCTTTGAAGACAGAATGATTTCTTTTTTTTTTTCCCCCAGCCTTTCTAAATTTAACTACATGTATCAGCAAAAGGCCTGACTAAATGATGTATGTGTTATTGCGCCCTGGGCTAAGTATGGCCTGTAAATGTTCAAATCGCTAGACACATAAACAATATCATCCTACTTTTCAAGTCCGTCTTGTGTGAAAGCACATGTAAATACTTAAAATTAGTAACAGAAAGGTAAATTCCCTATAAAACAATATAAAGAGACGTGAAGATTTCCGGTATGCATTAGACAGACAGCAGTGCACATAAAAAGCAATAAAACAAAGCCATAAAACCTCATGGTGCATCTGCTCATGTCTTGAAATTTTCATTAGGCACAAAATATGATTGGTTGTAAAATCTTTTACAGGATTTAGAATTTTAAAAATCAGCATTTTATTTGGAATCAATGGATCAAAATCAACAAAAGTATTATCTTACACTTCATTTTCAAAGCATAAACTTCAGTAATAACAAAGCATTGACCCAAATTTCTGTATACCTGAGATCATAACTGAGTTTATCTGCTGACTGATAGTGATAAGAATTTCTATTTCCACATATCACTTTTCAGTCATGGGCTGACTAAATGCATTCGTCTGGCACTTTCCCCTTTACTCTACATTATCCCTTTCCTCTATCATCCACTTCATTTCACATTCTCTCTGTGAATCAGAGATGCTTTTTTTGAGCTTCAGGATGCCCTTTCAGTTAAAAAAAAGATAAAACATGTAAAAGTGAAATTCTGTCATGGGTGACTTTACTGAAAATACAGTGAAAACCTCATAATTCGAATTGGTTGGGAATGCAAGAAAACTTCGAATCAAGAGGATCAAATTACAAAAAAAGGGGCATTTATAACTGAATGATAATAGGGACTTTGTTCTTTCCCATCATGTCTATCTCACTCAATAATTTCACCTTGATTGCGAGGGTGAGGGTAGTGTACTTTCTTTTCACGGGATTTACTTGAGAAGATGCCATTTTCGAAGAGAATTAGAATAAGATCTAGATGCCTGGAAATACGAAGATAGGTAAACGTGATTGTCTCTACAGGTGCCAAAGCAACAAGTGAGCTAGTGTACACAAGATAGATGTGGCAGAAACAAACTGACGAGTGGGTCGATCTTGGTACCGTGTGTTTGCCTAGACCACCCTCAGTATGTCATGGGACGCTGAGCCAATCATGACAAAAACTTAGCCCAGTTTGTGGCCCTCGGGTGCCTCCCTCACCTTTTCCCCTTTCCTCTCCTTTCCGTGCACACCTCCACCATCGCTCAATGTACTGCCAGTGAAACAGCTTGCTAGATCTACAACTCATTGACCGAGTGTGCACTGTGCCTGCCACAAGCACCCCTCCCCTTTCCCATGTTACAATCAGTATCAATGTTTCTACTGACACTCCTTTCTTTGTGCATCAGGTTCCTCCTCGCTTTGTTAGCGCACTGATCAGTCTTTCTCAGGCAGTGATTAGTACTTTTGTAATGCCTTATGGGGTGGTATCCACTCCGAACTAAGAGAATCGAACTTGAAAGGCTTCGAAATATGAGTTCAATTCTAACAAAGCCAAAGAGAGAAAAATAACCTATCCTCTCGCAAAATGCGGTTTATGAGAAATTCAAATAATCAGACTATGGTTTTTGAGTTTTCCACTGTATTAAAAAAAGGCTTGTCTGTCTGAATTTATGGAAGTTTTTTTTTCACTCAGTATCACATTCCTTGGAAATAAAGGTTACCTATACTAGTCACCTTCTTTGAAACCAATTTAAAGTGCTCTGTATGACTGAGTGGTACCAAAAATCAACTGTTCCTCTGTATTTCTAAATTCTATTTAGTTTGGTAATATATGACTGATTATTATTTTTCTTCATACAATGTTTTTCATTGGCCTACTTATAACCTGCTAATGTTGATTTACAATAGAAATGAGCAATAATGTTTCAGCATAGCCCAAAAACCTGGGTCAAACATTACTCAAACAGAAGCAAATATTGGCTCAACAAGTTAGTAACTTTGAATGAGATTTATACAAAATGCAACAGTAACCTGTGCATTCATAAGTTTCAGCTTGATGTTGATATGACACAATTGCACATCTTGAAATAGCTTATATTCTTTTGAATTATACTTTATCAAGCATAGCACAAAAAGTGCAAACCCAAATAATGCTAATAAAAATTGCTCTGATCCCAGAAAACATTTGAAATCCAGGATGTTGAGCAGTCCCCAGGTATTAAAATGGAAAAACTGAACTGCATTAGGAAACATTTTGTGTGAAATATTCCACAAATATTGCACACTATATTAGCCTAAACTATTTGATAGAAATCAAATAAGAAACTGAAAAACAACAAACTGCAGGAAGCATTTTTTATAAAACAGTTTTTATTACAAGCTTTTAATACTTACACTTCCATAATGATATTCATAACAAAAGCTTTACATATACAAAGCTCGAATCATAATAAAAGGAAACTCACAACTGTGAACAACCATCCATTAAAATGTCACTTGACATACAGAATTAAATCAATAATTATAGAATTCCTTCCTTCTTAAGAAGTGTGTACATCTTCTTATTGATGATGTTCCCTTGTGAGTCTTCATACTCTTCCTGAAGAATAAAAAAGAATGCAATTTAAAAAAAGCAGCTTTTTTATTAGGATAAAGAAATTGCACAATCTTTACATATATCTTATGCATGTATAGCATTTTAAAATTTTTCCTACAAAAATTCAGACTCAAGGGGCAAAACAGATCAAAGACAATCTCTCTGCAAATGATCTACAAGTAATGATAATAGATATGAAAGAGTAAGTGATGTTCGCTGTCATAGAGGGTAGACTCTGTTTTTTTTATGTTGTATCCTATTTTGTTAATTTCTCTGCGACACCTTAATAAGGTCTATCAGGTATGAGAACTGGACAAAATTTTTTTTCTAAACTTTTGAAAATAAGTCAAAGCCAGGGCTATAGGTGCATATGTGGGGGATGGAAGAGTTCAAATAAGTTGAATGTCCTGAACCACCTCTGTTATTCAAATCTTTCTGCTTTCTGCAATTCACTTGCTGCAGTGAAGCATCATAAAGATTTACTTTTCCGAATATTTGTTAATAAAGTGCTGAGCACTGCTCTCCTTATCTTTAATAAAGATATTTGAGCTGAATTATTAGAGTAAATAATATCCATTAGATCTAAAATTTTCTGACTAGGCCTGCCAAATCTAGATCTAGATAGATCTAATTCTTTATGTTTGGGATCACTTGAATCTAGCTCAGGACTGTCTACTGACTAAAGTACCACAAATACTATCTACTGGTCTCATTCACAACACATGTATATTGAACATTAGAAGATAAGTGTTATGAAAAATCGAAGAAAATGTTCTTGTATAAATCTAGATCTAAATCTATGAATGAACAAACAAGATCTTCAGTTCAAGATTTTGGAATATCAAAAGAAAGTTCTAGAGTTGCTGATTCAATTTATTTTCCCCAAGTTTTGATTTAAACCTATAGACCAGCTTGACTAAAGACTAGATCTAGATAAAATCTCAATGGATCCATGTGACAGTAATTTATATCAACACATGATCTTATCTAGATAAATATATAGTCCTAAATTTAATTTTTTTAGATTCAAACTACATCTAACATAATAGAGTGTGCCCTAAAATTTTTTTCTTCTGAGTATAATTGATTCAATCAAAAGAAATTCACAGTGTGAATCTGGAAAAAGAGCAAATAAGTGAAAATACTGGATGTCTCTTTTGCATGCCATCACCCCCCTTCCTCATCTCCAGTTATAGCCTTTCAATTTACTTTCAGTTAAATAAGTTTTGGTTGAGGCCTCTCTAAGAACAACCCGAGCAGCTAAAATAAACAAACCTTTGCAGTATAGTGAGAGTGAGCTTTATCATTTAACTATTTGGCAGAGTTAGGACTGTTAGATATTTTTGTGGTGTAGGCCTGTAGGCTGAACTACAAGAGCGTTCTGAGCACAATTCTGTCCTAAATATGTGTGAAAGTTAAAAGAAAAAGATCACTATAACTCTTAACACGCTAAAGTTTGTTCACATTGGTGACTTAGCCTGCAGTCTGGGAACCCTCGATTTTGGTTCATGGTGCAGCAATCTAAAAACAGAAATTAAAATAAGCCTAGTTTTGCCATGCGTGATCATCAGTTCCCCTCTCATTCCATTGGTATTAATGCTCCAAGTCCAAAACTAACCAACCTCGATAACAGCGAGTGCAAACACTCACCAGTGGACACACTGGTTAAAAAGCTCTGCAGACACATCCTTGACTATAACCAAAATTAGATAAACTGACCAAGGCCTAGACTTAAGCCTTTGCATGATGGTCTAGCTCTAGAAAAAGGAAACTGGTAGTCCCTTACTAAGTTTAATGTCCTGCAAGTTTCAAGATGGACATTATAAGGCCAGAAATGAGGAGCCTTGCCCTCCACCTATTACGTTGACCAAAAAATCTTGTACTAGTGTCATTGTATTTTTTTTTTCACCTTTCCTTTCCATAAAATTTAATTCATGTGCGCAAAGCAAGTTCAAGGTCAGGATTTACGGAGGATCAACTGACCATTCAAAATTTGTAAATTCAGTCAATTTACAGAAAATTCTCATCCCTTGTCTATTATATATAAAAAAAGTTAAATAACTAATAAAAAAATCTAAATAATCCCAGACTCAATTCAACATTTGCGTAACAACTAAAGTCACAAATCCAAAAAAAGCTTGTTTAATTTTGTCTAGCTGAACATTGTCACAAGTCTCAATAAGTACCAAAACTTTAAAAAAAGAGGGTTTTAAATAGTCATACATCTTTCTTTCAGTGATTGCAAACCCACTCTCCCATAAATTAAGATTTTACTTACAAGTATGCCACACCACACAATGTAAAGGATTTGAGTTTACATCTCTAGGTGTTTATCAACACTTAGTTTACCCTTGTTGGTGCTCTAGACCTCCAGGCAAATTGACCTGGCATCAAACGATGGCAGAAGAAATGATTCCTTTCATTCACCACATGGGCTTGCACCTTCCTCTCTCTACCAAGAGATAGAGTCGTGTTGGGGAGACATTTGTAAAAGTCTGGATTCATCTGCTTTAAAAATAACCTCCTTCTTGTATTCTTTTAAAATCTCTTGCAATTCTTTTCCTCTCCACTCCAGTACTGTTTCTGTTTGTGAGAATGCCACTTCACTGCCGATTACTTTCATGCCAATACCATGCTTAAATTTGAATCTATCAATACAACCTCTGCTCATTTGAAGATCTGTCAAACCATATTCTTGTGCAAGTTCCTCCTCCTTTGCAAAAGGATAGGGCCTGAGATAGGTGTGCTACAGGCAAGTTCTTGATTAAACCATACCAGGAGGAAGTGGTAGTCTAGTACAATTCTTCGTATCCTGTGGTGTTGAGACATTTTCTCTATGGTTTGAACTCTCCTTTACTGAGAGCTAACATGATGGTTTCTTTGTCTCAAAAAAATGTATCAAGTCCAAGAGGAAATGTCATAACCCCTGCAAATTTACACTTTAGTCTTCCTTTTCTTGTCAACTTCATCGATTATTTCAGCCATTAAAATGAGTGGCTGTAGATCACACTGGCACTGTAGGACAGGCGAAATGATTGTTAATGGTTGTTCACGCTTCAGCAATGAACCTGCAATGAATGGAATCACAAACCATACCCTACACTCTGTATAAATCGTACCACAACTGTAATGCGGATACCTGTGTATGCCTGAGCATCAACGATAAGCTTAGATCTTGAATCAGACACAACATGCTCTCTCCTTCTTTTATCTTTTAGCCTAGCCTCGGCCTAGGACAAAGACCATACATACATGCATCAAGCAGTCTGAACTTAGCTCCAGTAACACCTCTTTCTGTACCATCTCTCTCTTTTTCTCTGCTCCTTGCACATCTCACTTATCACTGGTTTGCTTGTGCCTGTTTGAAGCCTGTGCAAAGCCCCCCCTCCATTCCTCCAGATACCAGAGAGCTTTCTCAATGGCTCCCGCTGTATCCCCTTCCCCAGGTACTAGCACACCTTGCTCAATCTCTCCTGGTGTATTTCCTTCGCGCCAGGTCTCGATAGAACTCGCTCATGCTCTATCCAAATTCGGATCTTTCCTCGCCACCTTAAACGTAAGCTAGGTAACAGAGTTTACATGGTGGAAAAAAAGCAGGATTCTGGCGAGGTCCTGATGAAGCGGGTACCGCTTTAGTCATGATCTACTGTACACAACATGAGAAAATAAAAAGGATGGATGTGAAAGAAAAAAAAAAAGGCAATTCATACCTCTGTGTCAGCCTTCCATCTTTCAGATTCTTTGCCAGACTTGATTCGGGTCCACACTGTTTTTTTTATTATTGAAAAGAAAATTTAATAAAATAATTTTTCAACATTTCCTTTTGACATCAAGTATGGATTTCATAGTTCACTTTTAAATCCAAGGTACATTGTAACCATTTTAAAGCTTGAGTAAAAAAAAAAAATACACAATTCATCACAATAAATACTTAAAAAATGAGATCAATTCTTTTTGGATAAAGCAGACTTGAGCAGATATAAATTCAGGTATCTTACAAGACATTAAAAGCAGTGGGACAATGTTCTTCACAAAAATTAACCAAACTAATACACGACAAAAAATTTTGAGCTGTGACTCATAAGAAAACATAGCCAAAGCATTCAAAAGAATAGGCAGAAAATATAAAATTACAATACCATGAAGCTTTAGGTCTAAATGGATATTATGAAGAAAAATAAATAAAATTTCCTGTCACAATTTTTATAAAACAAAAAGTGATTTTAAGAAAAGTGTCCAAACCAAAAAGAAAAAAAACAAACCAAAAAAGGGCAAAACTATTTATTACTTACATTCTATTTGCTAATATGTTCATCCAATCTGATTTTAAAAGAACAATTCTGATTATTACTTACGAGCCAAAGCATCTTCTATGGATGTTACATTGGCAAAGTGAGCTGTGTTGGGGATACCTAAACATCTCATGCCAAGAGCGTGTCTTGATTCCTGAAAGCAAACAACATAAAATAAAATGATTATGCTTTCCTGCCTGACACCTTACACACACTATGCTCACAAATCAGCTTTTCTCTACATCTTAGTAAACTCCTCCTTTTCTTACTCGGCTTTGCAGTAACAAGAGGCTGTGATTGACCTGTAACATGAACTAAAAAATTATCTTCATCTAAGCCTCCAGTAGTAACAATGTATGCGAAGATGTGATCTGCTCTTTGTTGATCTTAAAAGCAACTTCAGATGCTTGATACAAGCAAAATAATTATTATTGAAAGGGTCTATAATAAACAAAGTAAAGAATTAGAGTTGGTTGTTTACCACTTGAGCAAATGACTGTAGTTATTAACTGTGTCATGCTGATGAAGTTATTTTGGATTTTTTTCTCAACAACAAAAAATAACATCTCTGCAAAGAAAGCAGCTTACAGCAAAATGTCTCTGAAATGCCTTTGGTCCTTTATATGCATAGTTTCCGCAGATCTCACAAGTGTATGTCAGATTTAGGCCATGAAGCTTGTACAACCAGTATGGAATTGGCTGCAAGGAGATAAAATAAAAAAAAAAAAAAGAAGGGCAAAATGTTATTTGAGTCTCAGACAAAACAGATGAGTTTCCTCCCTAGAACATGGATTCAGCTATTGATTTTATTACTCATGTGATTTGAGAGAAGACACAAAAACTGCACAAACCTTTTCTTTTTTGTGCCTTGAAAAGATTAGTAAATCTTTGAAGAGATAGAGAAAAAAAAAATTTACCAAAAGAAAAACAAAAAAACAAAAAAAAAAACCTTGACTAAACTCCATTATTTTCAGAATCTTCCAAGAAGAAAAGTCATATAATTTTTTATTCCACACACTTTTCCATCCCAACCAAGGGGCAAGTCTTTTGGGTTGTAAGGGGTATCATCGGCATCATCATCTGAATCCGACTCTTCAAATTTTTCTTCATCTGATTCCTCTCTCTCCTCTCCTGTTTGAGCCTGTTTCCTTTGCACGTTGTCACGAGTTGATGATCGCTGCTCACTCAAAAGCTCTGCAAGCCTATAGACTTGTGCCTCAAGCAAAGCTATCTCACGCTGCTTCTCTGTGTCTCTGGTAGGTACAAAATAAAGAAGAGAAAATGACTGCAAAATTTGTGGCGAATAAGTTATTTCATAAATAATTCTGTTAATTTAAAACCATTTGAGCAGTAATAGAAAAAAAAAACTATTTTTATACACATTAACTGAATATATTGAAACATTGCATTGTGCTTGTCTGATTTTATGATTTTACAACTATATATTTGTATGCCAGAAACTTTTAGTGACTTACTTATTTTTGCTAGCTTTGCCTGCCTTTCCGGGCTTTGATTTTGCAAACAGAGCTGGATCCAGTTCATCTAAACTTTTACCCTTTGTACTGAATAATCTCTGAGCTCTCTGTTCCAATGTGCTAAAAGAGAAAAAAAAAGAAAGGAAAAGATGGGTACAGTGTATCATTACTATACAAATGAAATGGTTAACTGTTCCTACCGATAAATTTTTTTTACCAGGAAAAGAAAAAAAAAGGCTTGTGCAATAAAATTTTCAGAAACAGAATCTTGTTCTGAAGCAATGTCATGAGACATTTACAAACAAATTTGTAGGAACCTTTTCAGTCTGCTTTAAAAAAAAACAACCAACCATAGCATTCAAAGAGCATTGATGCTGGACTTTAATCATCTCCCACTTGAAACAAGATTCTGGGATAGATCATATTATCCTCTCATCTTTCTATAGTTGCTGATCATATCATTATATTGAATAGGCTGAATAAAGTTTTTGGAACAATACACTGAAATATAGAGTACAAGAATGTTTGTACTTAATCCCATTAAATATCCAGCAGCTTATCAGAAAAATAGATATATTTAGTGTTAATGACATTACTTTTGCAATCTATTGGTTTTTCTTTACATGAATCCAAATATGGTACAATCTTCCCTTCAAGCATTAATTTCTTTATCAACCTCTGCAAAATGCGCAATGGAGTTTTTTTTTTTTTTGTATCAACAGACTTAACAATTTCATTATCATGTTAAAAAAATACATGAAAAGAAAGAGAAGAGTTTCACTTACCCTCCACACTTAACTCCAAGTGCCATAAGGGCAGACTTCAAACGATCCAAACCTAATGAAGCCAACTCCTATGCATGACAAAGAAAAAAAGACTTTTAAAGGCTTGAAATTTGTTTCTTATATTATTTCTTTCATAAACAAGAAATAAATGGAACGGCTTGCCCAACTATACCTAGACTTTCAATCAGGTTTCAAAATATGACAAGCCTAAACTATATCCAAGCATATGACTTATATGTCAAAGGTAACTAATTTCCCTACACAGAGCTTATGATCTTAATATAAAAATTCACACTATAACGTGACTTTCTAAAAGAAGAAAAAAAGGGTCAAAATATAGGTCTGAAATAAATGTCATATAATCAAATGTTTTAACACAGTTTTATTTGAAAATAATATCTGCCAGAAGAAGTCACCCACAAACTGGATCATATGCATAGGTGACTTGAAACATCTTGTGAACTTTCAAAATTATGTAAACTAAGAACTAAATTTGCAAATTTCTATCAATGCCTGGGTCATGAACCTTCCATCAAAGAAGTTTACTAAAAATCAAAATACAATCTGATCTTTAGAATAATTCTAATGAAATGAAACTTTAAATAAAAATATAAAGGGAAGCAAAAGCACAACCATATCTAACTCTCAATTAACCACAATTTATTGAAAGGATCAAACATGAATTCCTCACCTCCCATGATGAAAAAGCAGAGAGATCAAGATGTGCACCGGAATGTGTCAATGCACCTGAAGTCTCTTTCTGTGAAAGAAATTTTTTTCGTCCATTATTTACTTTGGCTGAAAAGCCTGCCCCAAAGCAATCTTAAGCCCTTCTGTTTCATATCAAACAATGCACTGTCTATAACAGGTAGAGCTGAAAAGATGAGGTTCAAAAGTCACACTACTTTGATATGGGTTTCAAACATACAATATATGGACTTCAATAAATGGTAACACATAATGGTTAGTAACAGTTGAATTTTATGTTTCAATTAACCCTTCTTTCAATGCTTATATTTTTTATTCTTAACCTTACC
This sequence comes from Elysia crispata, assembly GCA_033675545.1. Classification (NCBI taxonomy): domain Eukaryota; kingdom Metazoa; phylum Mollusca; class Gastropoda; family Plakobranchidae; genus Elysia; species Elysia crispata. The sequence goes on from JAWDGP010004193.1 coordinate 536,831, forward strand.
TGACAAATTAGGCATGAAGCCTGGTAGTGGTACAACAATAGATTATCTTTTCCAATTTACTGGGGCTGCTTATGTTTTTTCTCTTAATGAAAAATATATGCTAATGGGTTCAAGGTGTATGGCTTAGCTAGGGAGAACTTACATGAATTATTAAATTAGAATGCTGTTTTACATTATCAAATAAATATAAGAACAAATATTCATATGCATCTTTCTTTTTTACAAGTCCATGCTCAATACTGACCGGCCATCCTGGGAACATGCCCTCAACCCAGATCCTCTCAAATTCTGATTGCACTTGCTCTACTTCCTGTGAATAAAATATATACATGTTACATTAGTTTTGCTTATACCAATCACTGTGCTTAACCCATTTTCCTAAACTTTTGGTGGTTCTCAAATCTTTTCTAATTTGCTTTTTACCAAATCAAATACACACAAAAGTAGAAGAGTCTACAACTTAAAATATTTGTTAAGTTTAGAACAATCAATCCACATCAAAACTCTAAATAAAGATAATAAAAACAATCTTTTGACTTATGTGTGGTTTAGAGGTAGCTGCTTATTGATAAAACCATTTATGCCATACATAGCTAAAGTTATATAAAAATTGTCTACATTCAAAACATCATTAAAATAAGCATTGATTTAATATAATTACAATATTAAAATTTCTTTTATTTTAAATGTTTATTTTTTTCAAATCTGCATGGCCAAGTTTCATGTAAATTAATTAATTTGGAATGTCATGGAATTTTTTTAAAACTATCCTGAAACACTGGCCTTTAACGTAAACCTAAAAATAGCCTGGGGTTGAATGAGTTAAGGCTGGTACCAGCACCAGTTAAAATTCAGCTTGAAGTTGTAAATACTTAGAAAAAAAAGCATTTCTCTGAGCCTATATGAAAAAAATCATAAAATTATTGTCAACTTTGCAAACAATGTTACATTTTTTATAACTTATACTTTCAATCTTGTTTTTTCTTTAAATACAATTTTTTTTTCAGGACTCCATGTAAGGTGTATAAAATAGTATTCTCACCTCACTAAGGTCCACCAAAGGTTTTATTTTAGAGATGTACTCGCCTAGGTAGTCCAACAAAAATACCAGATATCTGATGAGGCATGGAACAAAGTGCATTTAAATCTTAGATGATTACTTTTTAATGCTCTGAAATTTCAACAAATATTACACCATTTCATTAAATAGTCAAAATGATTTAAGAATATGACAATATGTACATATTCCTTTCAAAGATGGACAATAACATCCAACCTTCCTCGGGAAACACAAAAAAGTAAAGGTAATAAAAAAAAAACCTAAAAAAAATATTTTAAAATTACGGTTTTTGCCCCTTTGTTGGAAGTCGTGGGTTGTAATCAACAATCAAAAGAATTTTAAAGGTCTTAGCAGAACTAGACGATTTGGTTGTAAATGTTTTCTCATGTGCTCATTTTATGTTATAATTTTTATTCTTCAAATTTCACATCAATGTGCATTCTTGCTGATGCTATCTCTTGATACGCTAACAACCGCTTTTATTAGAGCTCATGACTTCCAACAAGGTTTCGTAACTCTTTGTGAAACTGCACTCCCTATATATCTCAATTACCTAAATTAGACCTTCCTAGAAACATGCAAGCCAAAAACATGTCTTAATGAAAAACAATCCAATAAAATAAATTAATATTAATCCCTCAAGATGTTTCAGGCTGGCATATTTTACATAACTTGAAAAAAAAAAACAGGGAGGAGGGTAGGGCAAGGGTAGAAGAGTGTGTTCTCTCCCAAACCACCTTTTACAACAGCATGCCAACTTAAAACCTAAGAAATTAGCCGGACTCATTTGCTCTTGTGAACTTGGCCAAGTGCCAAGCTAGTTGATGGTCAGCATCGCTCTGGCTTGACAAGGTGGTGGATGCAATATAAGTACATTTTGAATCTCCATCCACATATTCTTGTGTTTTTTCTTTCTTTCGTCCTATTTGTTTGTACTGTTGTATATATAGTTTAGTGGTTGCTTCCTTTGTTGAAGCTTAGTTTAAAAGCACAGGTTGTGCGCAGACTTAACTTTGATACATTACAGTAACAATTGCACCATAGTACTTAGTTATAACTCTTGCATGGCTACTTTGTTTTTTGTTCATAAACAAAAACAAATAAAAAAAAAAACTATGGAAAAAAGCTGCAAACGATGCAAAGTCTTTCTGCGCTAACAATGTAGAGGGAAAGTTTAAATAATCATGACTGCTGCACTTCTGTTAAGATTGATAAACATGACTGGAATCACTAGTCAGCAGTCATTCTTTTTATTCAATGTGCCCCTTATGTACACCAATTTTATAAGCTTCATGTCATTTGATATAAACACTGACTAGGAGTTGATACAAATCTTCAGAATTGAAAACAATCATCACAGACGATATCTTTTATTTGCTACTATATTTTCTGATTTGTAAAATTTAGATGTGAAAAAATAATGCTGACAAAAAGCTACTAATTTTAGAAAGAAAATTCAAATGCACAGTTTTTTCTCAGGTAGTAAATATAATTCATCCTTTTTCAGGTAAACACAATTTGAAAGCAATTTTCTATTTTATTTTTAAATTGCAAGGATTTTAGAATCTATTCTTCGAGTACCATAGAAGTATGAAAACTGAAATGAAAAAAAATATAAGTTAAAGCGTATTTTTAGATACGATTTTCAGACAAGATGTGGCAAATCTGTACTGGAAGGAGATGCCCTTAGCCAGTGACGGGTTTTTATCCTCAACCAAGAGGTGACACTATCCAATGACAGGGTTTTGCCCCGACTCCCAAGCCGCTCTTCCTGATTGTGCAGTATTCTACAAATAGACATGGCAGGTTATTGCACTAAGTTTTCGAATGCCAACATTGCAAACATTTGGTTTTCGTTCCCACTGCAAGAGGGATGTTGAAGCTTTCACAAATTTTATCAAAATAACCAAAATGAACAGCAACGGTATGCATAGCAAATCTGAGGTAGGTGTCAGTAGACTACAGTATTTGAAAATGTTTGAATGCACAAACAAGCGCCAAAACAACCCAGGACGACAGTGGAAGCAAGCGAGCTACTGCAGTCTACCTTCAAAGATGCACTGGCATCGCCCAAATAAAAAAGGATGATCTCCTGAGTCTTTGCAACGCTCTTCTGGTGCCACCAACCTATGATACTTTCTACGAGTTTGCCTGTTGGCTGTGTTCAAGGCAATGAAGCAACCGTAACTGGGACCCTTCAATCAAGAGCCATTTCAAATGCACTGTTGATTTGACACTTTGCCTCATAATAACATTTCACATTTTTCTGTTTGTCTTATTTAATTATTCCAACTTAAAATATCAAAATTTTAAAACGCTAGCTTCCTTTGTTTACAAAGAATCATTGCTGTACTCATAAATTAGTGCACAATGTGTACAACTCTTCCGATTTTGTTATGAATATCTGCTAAAAGCCAGTCATTTTGCTTTATGTTAATGCTTCAAAACCGTTACTTTTTAAGTTTGAAACAGCTCATTCTTTCTATGACAGTATCATTTGCTAAGCCAAGCAACCTTTTCTTTTATCATTTACGGCCCCGGTCAGACCAAAGAATCACCCTTCTGTTCTAACTAAACTGTCAGTTTTCATTCTAATTTCCGCCTTCTCTCTTTATTCATTACATTTGGTTCAAGGTAATGGCTTCAATGGTGGGGGAGAAAACCCACCAGAGTATGTAGGTGCCTTTTAACTCTGTGTTCTAATCTTCAATTTACCGACAATGGTACTTGGCAGGTTTTCACCCATGCAAATGGTAATTCCAAAATCCTACAATTTTAAACAATGAGTCATTGTTTCCATATTTTGTCAAACTAGGATTAGATAGCATAAATATAATCCTTACTGGAGCGCCTACTTTCAGTAAAAAAGAAATTAGTAAGGTCCTATTTAAAAAAAATATATGAAGTTTTTGCTTCTCCTCGACAATTTAGAAAATGTTGGCGGATTCTTGCTCCAAGCCGTCGAAATGTAAGTACTGCAACTTGTAGAAATATAACAATTCCATTTCCATCTTACTTTCAAACTCCATTTCTAGTTTCAAGGTCTAATTTTGTGCTAATAGCAGTCCTGCACTATTGATGTTATCCATCAATGCTTTTACTTTTTTCCTTACTAAAATATAAATATCCATTTTGGCCAACTATGGATAATGTGAGGATATGAAATTTTCTCATTGTATTATACAGTCACACAAAAGCAAAGAGAAAAAAAAATAGCAAAATGTAAACAATGTGAACAAAAAAAACAAAACAATTTGTACTGATGCATAAGACATGTATGTTACATATATGTAAAAATTAAAGATTATCTGGCTAAAAAGTAATACCAAAATGTTTGATTGATTTCTTGGAAAGTGAAGGAAGTAAAGTAAAATATTCTATCTGAAGGTGAAGTAAACCTTACTCTCTGTAGGATGCATTTTTCCTCTCCTTAGGCACATCATAAAGATGATCAAATGTGGACAAGTAAGTTATGTAGTCAATTTTCTGAAAACAAACCATCAAATATTTTATACAAGAAAACAATTTTCTGGCTGCTCATCAAAAGCATTGGTGAATTTCCATTTTTTGGGCCAAATCTACCTGCATTACAGCAGATAATAATTTTAACAGAAGGACTTAAACATTATTACATGTTCTAGATTAGAGAGACAGAGTGGTGATATTTTTTTTACTATAAATTTCATGTCAAATCTGTACATAAAGCCCAAAACTAATAATATTCTATTTTATGTTCCTTTAGTTTTATGAATATAAGATGTTATCAATAAATTACCATACAACATATGATTTCAGCTTACCTTAAGAAAATAGATTTTAAAATGATATCTTGGTGCCTTCTATCTTATCTTTAATTTTAGATAGATCTACTGCTGCTCAATAAAGACTTGGTTTGATTTGATTGTTCCGACAGTATGACCTATCAATTTCATGGGTATAGACTGTTACAGCCTTCTAAACACAAATTGCTGTGAACATCTCTTATGTATTTCACATAAGTTGGATTTGTCTTCATACCTTGGGCACAGATATTGAAAAGACTGACCAACTGGAATTGGCTTGTAAAGAATGACATGAAAATCAGCGAGTCTATATATGTGGATACAGTGTACTAAGCCTCTTTAGGTGAAAGATATGACTGTGGCAACAGGTAATTTTTTTTAGACAAAAAAGCTGGTTCATTGCTGGCTAGTAAAACATGCCTGTTTCCATCCATTTTCCCTGTTAATACTTTTACTTTGCCACAGGGAAGATTTCATTATTGGAAAAAAAAATATTAACCTGTACAATTAGGGATAAAGTTATGTTTATACATCGCAAAAGAATTTTCTTCTCCATAACTATTTCTTAAGTTTGGGATTCTGGAGTTACAGTAATAAATTCATTCACTGCAAATTTTGAAACTGTTCCGCGCGATAATATGTTAAAAATAATAAAAACAATATCACATATAACACTGTTAAAAAAAAAGATATATTTCACAAAAAAGCTGTAAACCTCATATTATCAAATGTCAATACAATATAGTGATCCTCATGTTAAAGTTTTTGTGAATTTCCTATTTCTTTATTCGGTCACACATATGATCTCAAGAGAAATTTGAAATTGGAGGCAGATATAAATTCTGGTCGAAAGATTAACTTTACAGAATTCTTTAATCTATGGCTTTTGTAAATAACTATATTCACAATGCAAACAGAACCATACTGCTCTATCATGTAAATCTTTTGGGGACCAATTTAATGGCAAAAGCACAGTAGTTTTCCCTGTCTACAGGTAAAATGATCAAGAAGAATGCTATAAACCAAAAACTGATAAAAAATATTCATAAAACAATACCTCTATTCCCTTCAGATTCAAATATTTCTCATAGCATTTGTGCAAGTCAAGGTATTTTCCATAACCTTCCTCATCAGTGAATTCAACCATATCTGAAAATAAAACAAGCAATATTTCACAATGTATAGTTCACTTAACTGCAAAGCTTAATTTACATAGTTACTCAATTGAGTAGATATTAAGGTAGGAAAATGAAGCAAAGCCAAGTAATTAAGATAGTCTGCAACACAATTTATTTTTTCATCAACACTATCAAAATATGTAAAAAAAAATATTTCAATGCAAAAACCAAGACATCACACTATTTGACATATGTCAAGAAGTTCAGAAAGCAGAGCAAGAATACAGGCACAATATTAATTTTAGAAATTGACAACACAGCACAGTGCACAACTGCAATAATGAAAGTATATATACAGAATAATATTTCATTTGTGATAAATTCCAACTTAAGGTTTGCTGCATGGAAAGAGGCACGTGACTATGCGACTCACAGCATCTTGATCACCAAGATCTAATCATTAAGAACTGCTTGAGAAAGAAACAATCACCAACACGTGCGTCAAGGAATGAGAGGAGGAAAGCCAATACTATGTAAATAGAATGCAGAAGTGGCGCTTGATACAGTGACTAGATGACATCATTAGATGCACAATGGAAAGTTTTTCTCAAATTAAAAAAACAGCTGACATAGCTTAAAGCTTCATGACTAGTAAGCCTTTATAAAACTTTAAAGCACAATCATATATTAAGCAATTAAATTTTGGAATCATCAGTTAGAAAAGTAAGGATAAAATAATTAAAAATTAATCAAAATATTATGTTACTATGATAAGCCTTTTTGTACGTTGACATTGAAAAGCAACATTTAAAAAAAAAATCTTAATGATCTTAAACTGAAACAATGAACTTGAATCGCTACCAATTGTAGTGAATGAATGTGGCATTATTTGTAAATGAGGTAAATGGGTCGAACTATCCTCAGAAAGACTGGCTCGAATAAATGTTTAAGAAGGAAAAAAGCTTAATTAGTAGTGAAATTTCCAGCATGCAGGAGACAGCCTTGGGCATTTATTCTCTATGTAACTGAAATGCATGTAATATCAAAGAAGGTTGAAAGACAACTGGATGATGGGTCCTGACAAGACACAAACTATCCATGACATGGCAATAGAAATTAATAAGTGATCTCTGCTAACAGAAGATTAATTGATTTTAATAATGTATTGAATAAAACTCATATTAAAAACAACACAACACTTAATACTTCTTGTCCTTACTAGTGGCCTCCTCAGGTGGATTCTCCCTCTGCTTGGCTAATTCATCAAACTCTATTGACATTGGAATGCTGACCTATAGTTAACAAAATAAGCAGACAATAAATAAGTAGTCTTCCATCTGTCATGACCATACTTGACATGAATGCTATGTCTTTGATTGCTTCATAACTCAAATTTACTGTTTCTTTTCATATAAAGACTGATCAGAAAAAGTAATTCACAAAGTCAGAGTAACATGTTTGAAATTAAATTTTATGTTAGAAACATTTTAATAATAACTCCACATTGATATTTCTGAAAAGCAAAAACCACTGAAGATTTCAAAAGATTTTATGATAGTTTAAAACTTTATAAAAGTTATGAACATAAAGACATATTTTTAGAGCCACTCAAATTTAATCTCATCAAAAGCACAAGTTTAAACTTGAACAATAATACATAACCTCGTTTGGATGCTGACGATAGAAACTTTCAATTGCATTGAGCCTCTTCTTAAACTCTGCATATTCATTTGGACCAGCCAGAGTTTGTATTTCTTCTTTCCTCACTCTAAATATGACCAAAAAAAAATAAAAAATATATATATATACATACATGTATATACGAGGAGAGTTCAATAAGTCTTTACCCTAACTATGAAGGAATTAAGCTAGAGAGCTGAAACTTACATCACATTTTGTTACTTCTCCACATAGTCACCCTGCATATCGACACATTTCTGGCACCTTTCTTTGACCTTTAAAAGTCCTTGAGCGTAATATGACTTCGGATGGGACTCAAACCATTCTTCTCCTGCAGATATGACATCTTCATTGCTATGGAAACGCTGTCCCTTCAGATGTTTTTTCAGACTTGGGAAAAGGAAAAAGTCAGATGGTGCTAGATCTGGTGAATACGGCGGATGAAGGAGAATTTTGAACCCACACTGCATCGATGTGTGAACTGCCATCATTGATCTGTGCGCTGGAGCATTGTCATGAAGCAAAAGAATTCCTTTTTGCAGCTTCCCACGGCTTTTCTTGCCCAAAGTTGATCGCAATTTTGCCAACAAAGCTGAATAATAGTTTCCAGTGATTGTATGGCCCTATTCTAAATAGTCTGTCATGATAATGCCATCTCCGTCCCAGAAGCAGGACAGCATAACCTTTCCTATCTGACTTTTTCCTTTTCCCAAGTGTGAAAAAACATCTGAAGGGACAGCGTTTCCATAGCAATGAAGATGTCATATCTGCAGGAGAAGAATGGTTTGAGTCCCATCCGAAGTCATATTACGCTCAAGGACTTTTGAAGGTCAAAGAAAGGTGGCAGAAATGTGTCGATATGCAGGGTGACTATGTGGAGAAGTAACAAAATGTGATGTAAGTTTCAGCTCTCTAGCTTAATTCCTTCATAGTTAGGGTAAAGACTTATTGAACTCCCCTCGAATAAATATAAATGTAAAATGAATTGGTTGATGCAAACAAGTTTACTTAAGTTTCATACTGGGATATAAGAAAGCGGTTGACCTGGGGCTCTGAAATTGGCAGGGACTTAAATCTTTACCCGGCATAAGCTCTAGCTTTGACATCAAATTTAGAATAAAAAGCTTAAAAAGCTTCTGCCCTGTGAAAGAAATCTTTATAAATGCATTCGAAGGTTTTTTTTTTCATGTGAGTTTCCTATCATAAAATACTGTTGGTGAGACTTAAAAAGATCTAGTCAGAAGTAGAACACAAAACCAACCATAAGTTAAAAATCACTTAATTCACTAATCTGGAACTTGATCAACCCTTGTAAGAAAACATGCATGATAATCACATAAGTAAATATAAAAATCAACTCTTTACCATAATATTAAAAAAATTCACTCTATAAATATCAATTACTTGATGTTGCAAATTAACCTCCTACATACACAATGTGTTGAAGATAGACCCTCTATTAATTATCAATTAAAAGGAGAAAAAAAAATCAGTAAAAATATTGAAACTCTTAGAAAGCTTCAATTGGTCAAATTTTAAATGGAGGTTGTTCACTAAACACTCTACTTTCTAGTATCGAGAGAGATAGAGAGAGAGAGAGAGAGAGAGAGAGAGAGAGAGAGAGAGAGAGAGAGAGAGAGAGAGAGAGAGAGAGAGAGAGAGAGAGAGAGAGAGAGAGAGAGAGAGGACTTAATTCAAAATATTACATAGACATACCCATCTTTATCTTCATACAGTTCCTTTAATTCACTTGTTGTCTCTGCATATCTCTGGAAAAGTAACAAACTTTTTCATTTAGTGCTTCATAACTGTACATTAAAAGTATATGTGGTATTTAAATACACATCAACTGAATCTTTACTTATTGAGCTTCCACACCTTGCCAAGAATAGAATTCAAAGATTTTTCCAGTATCATGGTAACAACTTGTACATGCAATTTTCTTCTCCACAGTTCATCTTAATTTTGCTCAATTATTTTAAAACTTTTAATTTATCTCTCTTCGAGATAATGGACATGATTTTCTTGAGCTGTGCTGTAGAGGGACATGTCATGAAGAGTAAGACATGCTGTGGGAGTTAGGAATCTTTCCACAAAAAGGAGCCCTGCTGATTTTCAAGGCATAAGGAAATCAACTAATAATTTTTTTCAGCCCCTAGCACAGATTTCAAAATTTCTATCTTTTGAAACCTTTAGCTGAACAGCATTAAATTAAAAGGGCTGTTTTACTTTTTACAAAATGACATATTTTAAATAAGCTTAAAATCTGTTCTGTAAATATTACATTTTTTTTTTGCATCTACATTTATGTTTTCTTTTCTTTTGATCAAATTTTAAATAAGTTGAACCATTTTGAAAAGAAACCAAAGGACTATGCTTCAAAGGAAAAAAAATGAGAGTCTTCACTGAAAAAAGAATTAATATAAAGGAAAAAGTAAAACGAACGCAAAAATGTGTTATAATTGAGGACGTGTACAAGATTTAAAATTCAACGAGATACTTCTTCAGCACAAGGCAAAGTGTCCCACAACCCAAAAAGTAATTCTTCCAATTGAAATAAAAACATGTCTAAACAATTGGATACCTTTGTAAATCCAATTTAAAAAAAAGTATAATAACCTTTTAAATCTAATTTAAAAAAGTAAAACAGTACTTACACACATCATGCATATAATTCATGAATCAATGCAGATATATACAAAAAATTCAAATCTCAAAATGGAGCAAAGACAGGGGGTTCATATTGTTGTTTCTGTTTTTACAGGCAAAAAAGGGATTCTTGAAAGATATGTGAAAGTCAAGTAGATCGTAATCTTAGCATCATCAGGGTAAACTGTATAACATGTGTTACTTACATCATGAAGCATCTTCAGCCTGTGGTCAGAGTTTATTTGTTCTCTTTGCTGAAAAAGAAAGAAAATGTAGATATTATATTTTATCAACACAGTAAAAAGGATTAAAATAAATTAAAAAAATTATGAAAAAATTAGATTGTGACATTCAATTGAATATCTAGTAGAACCACAAAGTCTTTCGAAAGACATGAGGTAAAAGAACCTCACACTAAATATTCATCTCCTGATCATTAAGATATACTCCACTTTAAACAAAATTATCCATACAATTGATGTATTGACAAAGCTCAAGACAAATAGATAAGGAAAATGTTCTCTGTCTGAAACTGAAGTAGTGCATTTCTCGTTGATCATTTCAATCTTCATGCACCTTTGTGACTCTTACAAAAGTTAGCAATGAAAAAGTGAGGATGAGAATCAGACGTTTAGCCAATGATCTTTATGAAAATCTTCTATCAATTAACTGTTAGAGAAAAAAAATGAAAACTGAGATGGGCTCAGCACATGATAAGCAAAATAAAAAGAAGACTTGCAAAGATGATTTACAGGAATGGTACCCAGAGAGAGAAAAAGTTAGTACAAAAACAGAATGAAAAGAACACACAATGGAATGAACAAGTTTTTGCTGTTGGTTAAAGACCTTCATAAGGCTGAAAATTTAAAACTATAAGACAGATGGTGAAAAGTAGATGCCTGATCATCCTTGGTGATCTAATCATCATCTAGATCAGAGGATAAGTGATGTGATGAGGTCCATATTGCTTGAGTAAATTTCATGGATGTAAAATGTCCCTTTTCAATTATATATGAGCATACAGTTGAGTGACAGAAAAACATTATAATAATATAAAGCAATCAAGAGATAATTGAGGGATCAGAACAGTGGTTTGATTGCAACTCTTGCATAAGTTAAGGCTCCAGATTATCTCTGTAACAGAAACTTTTATTTAGAAGGGAATGAGATAGATTTCTAAATCATAGGTATTGATAATATTTTGATTATTTTTCAACCTCCACTCGTGTCCTAGAATTACAGGCACCACCAGTTCTTAGTCTAAGACCACTGCATTTTAAGGAAAATCATGACAAAGAGCAGTGCATAAGCTCAGTAACATTTGGATACTATTTGAAGAAAGAAAGAGGGAGACATGGTGCTTTGAATAATAGAGACCACCAATATCATTGACCTAGTATTATTTCAGAATCACATCTATGGCAAAAAGTTCAAGTATTATACTCTACATATATAGTACTCAGAGACTGCAAATCTGATTTTCAGGTTGTATGTTGTCAACTGAAGGTTCATGACTTAGATAGATTATATAACCCCTTCGACAACAAATACAAACGTAACTGCATTGCCTTACGTTACTTAGATCAATCAATAGATTTTGATTCTCAAAAGATTTTAAATGTTAATGTCTGAGGGCCTTGGGCCAGTTTCAGTTGGATAAACTGGATGCTCTAAAATTAGCTTTAAAAGAAATTCAGTGTGCACCACTTACATTGACATCACTTCTATTGATATGCTTTCTCAAGTCCTACTTTTTTCCCTATTTACTGTCTCTAATTAAAAATCTCTTATTCGACACTCTCTCCTTTTCTCTTAAATCGACATCGATAGCACTAAGGTAACCGGGCAAAAGAGGCCCGCTGACAAAAAAAAAAGATCTCATTCACGCCTTTGTCTCTCTCAAAATGCCTCATGCTGGTGTGTTACATTGCAAAGCGAATGGCAATCCCTTTGGTACCGGTACCTTCTTTGCTGGTGACTGGAGGTGTGGTGAATGATAAGTGTGAGGTGAACCGTGGTGGACACTGGGCCTGTAGTATACAGTGTATCACATTCAATAATTAACGGGGAATGAAGGGGCTCTGCCAGCTGTGCTGAATGATAGGTGTGTTGACATCACTTCTATTGATATGCTTTCTCAAGTCCTACTTTTTTCCCTATTTACTGTCTCTAATTAAAAATCTCTTATTCGACACTCTCTCCTTTTCTCTTAAATCGACATCGATAGCACTAAGGTAACCGGGCAAAAGAGGCCCGCTGACAAAAAGACCTCATTCACGCCTTTGTCTCTCTCAAAATGCCTCATGCTGGTGTGTTACATTGCAAAGCGAATGGCAATCCCTTTGGTACCGGTACCTTCTTTGCTGGTGACTGGAGGTGTGGTGAATGATAAGTGTGAGGTGAACCGTGGTGGACACTGGGCCTGTAGTATACAGTGTATCACATTCAATAATTAACGGGGAATGAAGGGGCTCTGCCAGCTGTGCTGAATGATAGGTGTGTTGACATCACTTCTATTGATATGCTTTCTCAAGTCCTACTTTTTTCCCTATTTACTGTCTCTAATTAAAAATCTCTTATTCGACACTCTCTCCTTTTCTCTTAAATCGACATCGATAGCACTAAGGTAACCGGGCAAAAGAGGCCCGCTGACAAAAAAAAAAGATCTCATTCACGCCTTTGTCTCTCTCAAAATGCCTCATGCTGGTGTGTTACATTGCAAAGCGAATGGCAATCCCTTTGGTACCGGTACCTTCTTTGCTGGTGACTGGAGGTGTGGTGAATGATAAGTGTGAGGTGAACCGTGGTGGACACTGGGCCTGTAGTATACAGTGTATCACATTCAATAATTAACGGGGAATGAAGGGGCTCTGCCAGCTGTGCTGAATGATAGGTGTGTTGGGGCCTTGAAAAGTTGAACACCAAGCAAAAGAGTGATGCACAGTTAGTCAAGACTAGGCTAGCACCGATCAGGCCTGCAGTACAACAATTGTCTGTACAGAATCCACAAATTGAATTTAGATCTAGGCGAAGAGGGGAGGAAGAGCCTGTTCTTGTGCAATAGAAAAGCCACGTGTAACAAGGAAGTAACCGAAAGTTTACAAGCTACTAGAAGTAGCTTCTGCTTAAGAATAAAACCCTGTGCTTAAAGTACATGTATATGTAGTGTAAATGTTCCAAACTGCGCCTCCATAGAGTTACGTAATCGGGACTACTTTCACTTATAACACGATCACGGTCAAGGTCGACCGGAAAGACAAGAAACAGCACTCTGGTGAGAGCGGGTGTAGAAGTAAAAATTTACCAGAATTTTTAATCAGTAACAGATTTTAATGTTCTAATGGATTGTGAGATGAACATTACATAACAATTCATGTACATCTTATATAGGTTTTACAGGTCAAATACACTAATAGCGAGTCCAAATACCACATAGAGACTCCTAATGCCACATAGGGAAAAAGGTGACACATAGTTTATCCAAATGTTAAACGAGATTTTACAATGGGTAAAAATAATTCCTAGATCAAATACAAAAATAGGGAATTCAAATGCAACAACATAAGGAAAGCAAATTACACATAAGTAAAGCAAATGCACCATTTCAAGCTGCAAGTGAACCGCGCCGTTACGTCACGAAACTATGTGACGAAGTTTATCAACACGACAGCGGATTTTGTCTAGATCTACGAAATTCCTTAGACCTAACCTATAGGATTGTTTTGATCAAGAGTGTCTTTGTTTGTTTGTAAAAATGCCAGTTTATTCTAAAGTTTCTGTTGCGGACAAAGAAAGACTCTATCAAGCTCACGTGCGTGGAGATGACTACGTGCGCTTGGCAGAAATATTAGGAATAAACCGAACGACAGCTTACCACATAATAAGAAGAGGTAATCAACGTGAGGGTGTTGTCGCATTGCCGCGTGGCGGAAAAAGAACGGAAAAGGTAACAGCTGAAACGCAGAGAACAGTTCTTGATATCGTTCATGAGCACCCAGACTTTACTTTAGTCGCAATTAATCGTGAACTGCGTGCCCGCTTACCAGGTGAACTTCATGTATCAACGTCCACTATCAGCAACATCCTTCAAGGCCAACTTATAACAATGAAGAAGTTAGAGGATGCACCTGCAGAAAGAAACTGATGCAACGAAAGAGCAACGTTTTGAGTACTGTCAGTGGCTCATGGGGAACATTCAACGCTTCGATTTGATTTTCGTCGATGAAGCTGGTATCAATTTATGGCTGAAACGGACCAGAGGCAGGGCTAGGCGAGGTGAAAGAGCTGTCCGAGTTGTACAGGGTCGTCGTGGTCACAACTTTACCATGACATTCGCCGTGAGTGCCCGAGCAGGTTTAATTCATCACGATCTATTTCAAGGTGGTATGACAGCTGAGCGGTTCAATGGCTTTCTGAACCATGTGTCCGAAATCTATCAACCAGAAATGGAAGTTTGTTTCGTTTTTGACAACGCCCGCGCCCATATGCAGGCTCGAAATTTAGAACTCCCAGAGGGTTTCAACATCAAGTATTTACCTCCATATTCCCCTTTCCTGAACATTTGTGAGAACGCATTCAGCATCTGGAAACAAGCTTTGAAAACAAGACTAGCAGAGATGCAAGAACAAACACTTGACCAACCTTTTGACGAACGAATGGCCACTCTAACACAGCTTGCAGTTCAAGAGACTATTGTGGTAACTGAAGGGAAAATGGACGGTGCTTTTCGGCACATGCAGTCTTATATGCCTTTGTGCTTTGGAAGAGAAGATGTGTTGATGTAAATTGATCATTAGATCTTGCAAAAATTAATCACAAAATAAAATAATATTTGAGCTTTTCTCACAATAAACTTTTGCCTATAGATTTGTGATGTCTATGTGGCATTTGAATTCACTACGTTGTGCATTTGAACTTTTAGTTTTTGCATTTGGATTCTTTAAGCTACGAGTTGCGTAATTTTGACGTCACGTTTGTATTTGATGTCTCTTTGCGTTATTTGAATTGCCAATGTGGCATTTGGATTCTTTAGTTGTGTATTTGAGCTGCAAAACCTATAGAAACAGAGACCTCACGGTTTCTCTTGATTTCATTTACTTGTTGTGATGAAATATTTTCTCCCAGTTTACACGTCTAGGTCTAATTTCTACAAAGATCTAGATCTAGTCATCTAGATTTGTGATCTTACCGTCTTTTTCTGCAATAGCATTTCACTTGTCATGGCACCCATGACTCTTTCTCTCTCTTCATGACATCGCCTCTGTTGCTCCAGTATTGATTCCATCATGAAAATTTGAACGTTTGATTATTGAATTGCCGATAACTGATGCATCCGTAAACTCAATTCTAAGGCAATAAAGTCTAAAATGAAAAGGTTAGCTAAGAGGATCTATGCTCATGGATCAGTGAAGATCTTACAGTTTCGATTTTACCGGAAGTTTTTGATATTTTATAAACAAGATGGCGTCACAACTCTCACGTCTAGTCGCGAGTGCAAATCACAAATGATATAAAGATGAAAGTCTCTTAAAACTTAAAAAAAATTGTTAACTTTGTTATGAAGGCGAAACAAAAGGAAAGGATAATAATATAGGTTAACAAAGCAAACCTAATTCAATTAAAAATAAAACAAGAAAATCCAAAGTGTGAGGATAGATAAGAATTACAGTTTATATACTTTATTTTGTTTGTAATTATAGCTGGCCCTGTGGCGCAACGGTAGCGCGTCTGACTCCAGATCAGAAGGTTGCGTGTTCAAATCACGTCGGGGTCATCTATATTTTTGCCTTTGCAATATTAGCTTTTATTATTTTGTAATTTTTAACATTCATCATTCTTTATAGCTTAAAACAAATGTCTTTTGGTGTTCATAGCAAACAATACGAATTTTGAGAAACAAACTATTGTACCGGTCCATTTCATTCACAATATCATGTTTTGTTTTGTTTTTCTATCAAACTGCTTAAAAAATTAATTGCTAAAAGATGATACATATTGATTCCTTTGAAATTATTTGACTTCAAGTTCAAGTTAATTTGTCTCTTCTCATACCGATACTATCATTGTATTAACTATGAAGGTTATCTGAGTCATATGTGTCTGTCGCAGACAAAGAATCCTGGAAAATGCGCATCACAAAAATAATGAAATGTTGTAGGAGGAAAAAAGAGTTATGAACTTACCCGGAATTATGTGAGAGAGACGTACAGTATTGCTGCTAGTCCGTGGTCTTCTAAGTCATGTTTTCAATTTAATAATAGTTTCTAAAATTTTTATTTATGAACTTATGAACTATAGTCCGCCAGTAAGTTAAATTATCGTTTACAAAATCTTACCCCACAGTCATCATACCTAACCTCTAAAGAGCTCAGCGTAGGCTCCATTCATGTTTACTGCTGTTTCTTCAATTTCTCTTTGTCGTGCGCTACCATTTTTATTGCTCCTGTTCAGTATTGCTTTTCTTGTTTCCAGATTTGCTGAGCAAGACAGGCAACAGCCTGTGTAATTTCCCTGCACACCGAGCAAGTCCAGGTGCAGACGAGCAAACTGCTTGGACACTTCACATGTCGCCATCACGCATGTACATGATTGTCCTATCCACAAAACGTTATTCATCACAATAATTTTTCCAAGCTTTTCTCTGCGGCTTGTTTATGAATTTAAGCAAAGAATAAATATGTTGTTGGATTTGATAATAATGTCATAAGCAGTTCTGTATAAGTTTAATGTTCTGCTGACTCATGTTTCTTCTAACTCTTTCATCATAATTAAATCGTTCTCCCTCTTGCTCAATTTTTGGGCTATTCCACCTTTCAATCACTTCGCTAAAATTGAGAATGAAGGACTCTAAATCGGATATGACACATCTCTTTCCCGTTTGCAATTTTATAAGTACACGATTGTAACTTGGTGAAGTTAAACTTAAAGGTACAATGTAGTTAGGTCCGAAGATCAAAGAAAAATGCTAATCCGAATAAAGTTGTCATTTTGTCATCGGCATCGAATTTTTCATTCGCTGGCTGTTCCTCCTTTCTTTTTGATAGCTAAGTTTTTTTGTTGTTCTTTTTCTGTGCGTGAAACTATAAGATTAAGTTTGCACGAGTTAAAACAGCTGTCCAGTTGTTTGTTTTTCTCAGGTGTTTTAAAAACAGTAGCAACCCCCCCCCCCCCAAAATCAACGGCAACAAAATACCTAAGGAATTGAACACATTTGTTTATGATTTTTGCTTGGTCTTTTGTTCCCTTTTCGAAATATACCTAGGCCCTATTTATTTCTAAGTTACACTTTGCTTTTTAAACTGGAAATGGAATCAAGACAGTGTCTAGCCTTGTGAGAGACTCAAATTTTAGGTACAAGTAAAATTCTCGGGTTGACATAAACATTTTTTTTTGTCATTGATACTGAAAACAAAAATAATATTTCGCTTTATAAATTTGCAAGACTGCTCGCAATCAGTTTCATTATTGCAGCCTATGTCTCCCGGTAACTAAGTAAGGTTTGCTATGAAAGAGATATTTCTACCCCAAATAATACTAGGGATAACAACTCTCTGTGTTCAATGCATTATATTGAAAAAAGGAAGAAAGTTGGATTCTCAATAAGCTGTAAGTATTTTCTTTTGAAAAATGGGAGTGTGGATGTGTTGGAGATTTTTTTTTTTTTTTTTTTTTTTTTTTTTGGGGGGGGGGTGTGTGAGGGGATGCTACATTCTTCTGGCTCAATATTAACATAATCAGCAGCAAAACCTTGAAGTTTTACTATCATAGACTCACTAAAACCTGTTATCACTACTAAGACAAAGGATATTCCTGCTGCTGCCAGTGCTTTAAAACGACTCAGTAGAGCGTGCGGAAAGATTATGCTCTGAAGTTTGTTTTGCATTACATTTATTTTAATGTTTCCACATTTTTGTTTTAAAGAAGTTATCACAAAATGCGTAAACAAATAGAAATCTCTGATTTATCTTTATGTAATGCAAGTTTGATGTTGAACTTTCGCGCGACAAGCGTTAAAATTGGTAGCCCATCGATGGTCGGGAAGTAGGGGTGTTCAATTTTGAAAGAATAAGTAGCATCTTCCATCGAAGATTCGACAGGAGGGTGATACTTATGCACATTGTACTGGCGCGGTTTGGTGGCATTTAGACAATGCCTACTAAGAGCCAAAAGAATCATTACATCAGTGGGCAGGTTGCCTTCTCTTCGGAGGTACATAGGGCGGAAGAACCTAGGTTGGCCATGTTTTTCTGAGTAGCTAGCTTGATTCAGGAGGCAGTCTTAATTAAGTTAATCGAAATATGACCACCACTGGACTAATTTACGTTGCGGTGGAACAGATTAAGTGGCTCCAACAAGTGGATTCGGCATCGAGTGATAACCCTTGACGTGGGTGTTTCTCTCGCTACGGAAGACAAGAGCTATATGAGTTACAGAGAAAGGAAGTTCCCTCGAGGTGGGCAGTACCTGGCGTGGAATAGCAGGCATGGTTTTTGCATGGCTGCTAGTGCTACCTCAAGTCAGTCTTGGAGCATCTGTGATGTTGAAAGGATCTATACCTCTACTCCTCTGCTTCACGCTCACCCCATCTCCTCGGGAGAGTTGATCTTGATTTGTCCTATATCTACAGTAACTGCTGCTACTTGTGTTAATCAATCTCAGCCACTGTACACTAAAAATAGTAAAATTCATTACAAGTGGTTCAACTTCCCTTTTGTACTCTTAGTTGGATGAATGTTCTAAAAATGGTTCTTGCTGCTTCCGCATAGAGGTGAGGTTCGAAATGCAGCAGAGGCAATCCGAAGATCTTGTTGGTGGAATGTGTCAAGTCGCTAAAAATGAATTTTTTTCGTAGATTAATTCACAATCCAGGATCATGTTACATCTGAATAGAGTATGATAGAGCTTGAGGAGGTTGGTCTTGTTGGCACTCCAGCAAAGTAAACATGACCCACAACAGAAAGTAAATTCAGATCCTTTTTAATTTCAAAACCCAGAAATGTAACTTTTTAACTTTGTTTATGAAAACGGACACAAATTGTTTAAGGTAAGGAAAATTTGAAACCGTTTCTGGTTGACTTTTCTTGGATTTTTTTTTTATTTTATCAATATAGAGCTGCGTGGTAATCGCAGTGTGTTTGAGATGATTGGCCTTAAACAGTTAGAGTCGCCCAGGACGAAAGACTCATTTGCATTTCTCATTTTATAGATTTAATCATGTTGTTAATGAACAATACAGGTTATACAATACTGCCATGGAGAACATATTTTTTTCTGAGGGAAGTGATAACCGGTACGAAAGATGGACTCTACTTTTTAATTAAAACTGAGAGTTAGTTAGAAAATTTTGGATGCAAATTGAAAGCATCCCTCGAAAGTCAAGGTCTACATGTATTGATTCAACGTTTACAAGTGCTATGGAAGGCTTTTTCATGATAGAAGGAAAAACACTAAGGCTTATGTTTTTTTTTTTCTTGGAAAAGCTTCACAATTGAATTGGTGTGACCTTTTTAAAAGGAATTTTTTTTTATCTGTCACCATATCAAAGCAAGAGGTTCGACATGGATAAAATCATGGATGGTAAATTGGTCTGACTGAAGCATGAAGATCTAATGCAATTGCGGCAGACACAGTGTGTACGAAAGCTGTGAAAGCAGGGAGGTAACATAAACAATATTATTAATGACTGGTTCTATCCTATCTATTGTAAACATTCAAAACTTAAATTTTTTTTTATTACTTCATAAAATATAAAAATTTGATTTTTTCTCCGATCACTAAAATTATTCCCATTTACACAGAAACATTTTTCTGTTAGTGAGGGTGGCAGTTTGCTTTCACACTAAAATTTCATTGTTAAGGTTATTGTGTGCATGTTTGTTAGTTTGAAGTTTGAAGCTTTCTGTAGGAAAATTGTTTTAACCCAAAAATTTCTCTACTTGCAGCAAACATCTCATTTTGTGGTGTTTCTACACATTGACATTGCTTTAATTTGAGTGCCACCTAAAGTTAAGCTAAAACTTTGTGAGATCATTTAATTACTGTATATTTTTTATTTTACAGTGGAAACCTCAAAAAAGTCTGATTTTTTTTAATTTCTCATAAACCGAATTTTGCAAGATGATGGGTTATTTTTTTTCTCTTTGGCTTTGTTAGAATCGGACTTGTATTTCGAAGTCTTTCTGATTCCATTCTCTTGATTCGAAATCGATACTACCTCATAAGGCATCACAAAAGTGCTACATGCATCTCTCAAGCAGCAAACAATGCTAATCACAGCCCAAGAAAGGCTGATCAGTGCTATAACAAATCAAGAAGGGGGCGGATGCACTACCAATTAAGTGCCAGTAGCAAATCTGTACTGATGCTGATAGCAAAATGGGACGGGGAAGGGGAGGCTTGCTGGTTGCAGGCACAGTACACACTCACTCAATGAGTCATAGATTATATTATAGTCATTTTTGTAATTCGAAGATTTAATCCATTCCCATACAATTCGAATTATGAGGTTTCCACTGTAATTTTTTTTTTTTTAGTTTTTATTTCTTACTAACCTTATACGCACAGTACGCAAGTAACACCAACCATGCAATATCTCTTTTACAATAAATCTGATAAAATTTGAGTGAAAATCTGAAATGATAAAAAAATTTCCATAACATATTTTTAAAAAGTAAAAATGATAGGTCATTTTTATCTCAAGTGTGAGATGTAATGAATAAAGCTCAGTGGCCAGGAAATGAAAATCATTTTGATAAGCACTTCCCACAAACCATTACCTTCAACTATCTAAGATCTTTAATGAATATCCTGTATAAGGAGCCATTAGACTTTCTCAAAACATCTTCCACAAAATGGCACATGTGCACTTAACAAAATTTTAGTAAAGACTTTTACACCTCTAATTATCTCTCAAACTTAAAAAAGATACAATGTACAAACAAAACTCTTTACAATCACAGTTTATAACTGTTCAAAATCAAACAATCAAAAAAACAAAACTTATTTTGCAGCACTAAACAATATCATACATGTAAATTTTTATAAATTAAAAAAAAAAGAAAAAAAAAAAGTACTAACTATTTCATAACAGAAACCACACTTTTAGCAATCTAATAGTTGTATCTAAACAAAACAAAATCTACAATCACTTTAAAAGATTGATTAATAGATTTACTTTCTCTATATTGCACACAAAAAAAAAACAACCCATTGAAATTGAAGGGCAAGATACATTTTTTTACTTCCGAATGATTGATAATACATTTTTCTCTCTTGTTCCATAAGAAATCAACACATCTTTTATGACAAGTATACCTAAAGATAGACAAGAAATCTCTTGATACACAGCATATTTCAATATTGAAGTGAATAAATTTAATGAAGCACTCTGATCAATATGAGCAGATTTGTAATTTTGTAATCAATTCCAATGCAAATTTAGAATTCACATACATTCTTATCACTAAGAGGAATGCAATCAGAAAAATGAGAATAGTTACCCTTTTCAAGAACCTTTAAAGATTCCTGTAAATACATAGGCTACAGCATAAAGTAAAATTTCAGCTTTACCGGGACATCAAGCAATAGGTCCCGCATTGAGAAACATCTTGTTCAAAAGCACTTATATAATTATATCAATAACAATGAGCAGAGATACTTGAACTTAAGCCTTAAGCAAGTAAAAGATTGCATTAAACCTGTTAATTGAAAAAATAAAAAAAGGTAAAAAAAAAAAATAGTGAAGTAGTAAAAGTAGATATTTTCTGATTGTTGGTCAGAAATCATGAAGATTTTAAAACTCTAGAAATTCACTCATAATAAAATCTTAAAATGTAACAATGATCATTTGCCTCCATCTTTTTCAAGAAATCTCATAAAATTAATATGAATTACTTTGCAGTTGCATGAGTTCTACAACTCATCAGGAAAGTATTTCTAAAAAGTAAATCTAAATCAGTATCTTGGAAATGGCCCTATGACTACCCATTTATATCTGGAGCAGGAATTAACTATTGATACCTCTTCTCAATAAGTAGACGAAATCACACCTCCCCCCCCCCTACCCACCCCAGAAATCATTTCTAATATCTGGTCACAAAAAGGCATTTTCTAAATGATGCATGGCTACTTTTGACCTTCAAAACCAGATTTGCGATAAATGGAAAAAAAATGGGCACAAACAGCCTTCCCAGTCAAGAATAAAAAAAAAGGCCCAGCAGGCAGAGCCAATATGTGATTTATGAACAGCCAGAATTTGAAATTTGCAGTGAAATGTCCCTGCATATTTTAAGAAAGGCTCATAAGCCCCAGTACTCATTGGTACCGGTATGTAGAAACTAGTTTGTAAGCAACTGAATGGCAACAGCAACAAATCAAAAAAAAAAAGAAAAAGAAAGAAAAATAAAGAGTTTTTAAAAAAAATCTACAAATGAGATTTTTATTTCTGGTTATCAAGATAAAAAAATACACTAGGCCTATAATGCACTTTAAGCCTTCAATCAGCTTCTCTCTTCACCAGACAAAATAAATACAAGTACACACAAAAAAAGAAGAAAATTATGTTAACCTATGTTAAGACATTGTTTACAGAAGCTGGGTAAAGAGATTGAAATTTATTTCAAGAAAATCACTTTTTTTTCCAAAGACGATGATAATTATATATTCTCTTCAATCAGTCTAGATATATACATGTATAAAAATAATTTCATTGTGTACAATAAAAATGTCATGTCAACATATTTTTTTTTTCTTCTGCTGAAAATCTTTAATTGCTATGATCGAATGGGATCATAAATAGAAAGAGCAGGGGAAGTGTAAATGCAATAAAGGAAGTGAAGTGTAGTGGGGGTAGCCATAAAACTAGTGATAAGAGTACATGTAGTAGCGAAAGAGAAGATGTCTTTGTCTTGATGGAAACAGCAGAAGAAAGGTAGTGGTAGTAACAACAATAAAAAGGCAATTTGATCATGCGCTTCCATAACAAAGCATGCCAAATGATCTTCAGGTGCTGATCATTGATGCTGCCAGATTCAATGGTTATCTTCCCAACCATGATGGCGAGCCGTTCACAGGGGAGGCCAAGCAAATACCTTCTTCATGAACCTCTCTTTCAAGTGAGCGTAGTTTAAGCTATGCTGAGCACTACTTAAAACTCTAGCTCTTTATATATGTAAAATTATTCTTCTTCTTTACAACTATCCCAATTGTCTACCTCCTCTAGATCAAGTAGTGGTAGCAGAAGTAGTAGTTAGTAGTAGTAGTAGTAGTAGTAGTAGTAGTAGTAGTAGCAGCAGCAGCAGCAGCAGTAGTTGTAGTAGTAGTAATAGTAGTAGTAGTTAGGTCAATTAAATTGAATGTCGCATAGGAGCTTTGTGAATAGTTGTGAAGCACCGTAAAAAAAACAAAAATAGGTACAGAGTAGCTCCAAAATGTACAAAACAAAACAAAACATTTAAAAAAAAAAACGTGTTTTGTTTTGTGCATTTTGGAGCTGCACTCTACCTTTTTTTGTTTTTTTTACCGTGCTTCACAACTAGTAGTAGTTGTACATGTAATAGTAGAAGTTGTAGCAGAAGGATGAGGAAGAAGAGTGGTAGTAAAAGTAATGGTAGAACTAGCAGTACTAGTAGCAGCATCATAAATTGAAACTGTAGTAGTGACAACATAAACAGCAGCAGCTTTGGTGGTAATAGTAGAAGTAGAGCAGTATTAGCAGCAGCATCCGGAGCAAGTCCAGAACTGGACAAATTCACTGCTGTAGTCTTTACATACTTTTCTATACATTGCGCATTTTATGTTATTACTACTTTTGGCACATCCTTGAATGATAATAACCAATTTTAATTGCTTCCATAGATCTTGCACACTCATTTGAAAACTATGTCACCCCATTCCCAGATTGTTAGAACAGGATATAGCTGAGAAGAAGAAAATTTGTAACCAAGTATACGGAGCTTTCATTACATAAAAAGTCTAAAAAGAATGCTATTAAATACTATAGTCATTTATATCAACTCAACTTGATATCAAATTTAAAAAAAAATTCTATTCATATCAAACCAATGGTTGTCATTACAATTTTATTGAGGTCAGTTTTTTTTGTTTTTTTTTTTTTTAATACAACAAAACAGTGTAACATAATACATGAAATGAATTTGACTTCACATGATCAGCTCTTGATACTTTTCAATAACTGATGTCTTTTTGCAATTGAATTCGAATATTAGTATACAATTTTACAATTTCACATTCTTAACATAAAATTGTTTAGCAGTTTGAGCAGAGCAGTTACATTAATTTGTTATTAAAGATAAAGACCACTCAGACAAGCACTATCAGCTCTGCTATAAAGGTCCTGATCTGGCATCTGCTACTCCTTGAGGCACTGTGACTACCATACCATCTAGATCCTTTGTGACTATCACCTGACATCCCAACCGTGAACTAGAAAGAAAAAGGATGGATTTTAAAGTATTTGTTGCCATTTAAAAAAAAATTTTTTTTCATACTTCATAGCTCCTTAGAATCTATTTTGCATGTGAATATTTCTCATAATAATATGTTACATTCTCATTAAAAATCCTTAATGCACGGAAAAAGCAGTAAGTTTATCTATAACTATGTATAAATTAGCATCTCAACTTTCAATCTTGAAACTTCAAATCTGCAAAACATTGTATTTATCTTTATTGCCAGAATTCTTTAAGATATGTGTATATGTTTATCATATTTTACAACATGGTCTACTGGATTATTTTTTCCCAATTTGAAAGTTTACTGTTTTAATCTCAATCAACTCACAAAAATTTTTCTTTAGAATCTGTTCCGTCTAGCCCTAAACTTTCTTGATTGCATCATTTTGGCAAAAAGATAATTTGGCACTTGTCATTAAGATAAACATTTCTACCATAAATTTGAACATAAATACATGCAAAATAAAATGTGTAGTCTAGTCATGCTCAACTTTAGATGCGGATCTAGGTATGTCTATAAGTCTCTAAAAGTGTAATTCTAGAAGTATCTGTATCAGGTATATTAATTTTAGGAGGTACAATTATAATCAAAAGGTCAAAGTAAACTTTAAGCAATTTCAATGTAAAAAAAAATTATTCGAGTGCACCTGAAACCTTGAATCAAAATATTATTAAATCTGTTATTTGATATTAATACTAGTCGTCAGAGCTTTGTATCATCTTACAATTTTCTAATGTGAACCTATCTCTGCAGCAAATTATGTAACATGGTTTTTGGAAAGAAAAATTTTTTTGATAAAATTCAAGATTTTGTATGATGATCATTGATTTTAAACAGCCCTTGACAAAGGAAAAAAAATAACATCTATATCTAAATGAAAAGAGAAAAAGAAAAAAGAAAACATCCAACTTTACGTGTCTGTAAAAGTTTAAGGCATTCAGTAGACCTACGTGTCTTCTAAGCCAAAGGCAAGGTCTAACATATCCAGCTCCTCATCTGTAGGTTTTGAAGGCAGTTTATCATAATCCTCTTGTTTAAAGATTAGATGGCAAGTGGAGCACGCCAGGGTTCCTTCACAGGCACCTGGTGTCCAAGACAAGAAAGGCATAAGACAACCAGAAATGGTATTGATCATAACAGTGGGGATTCGTTGTTTATTAAGATTCGCATTCAAATTTATGGGGCTAAATTTCAGTTTGAAGTGCAAGTGAAGATGTTAGGAGACGCTTTAAAAAAAAAAAGATTATGATAAAGACAGAAAATGAGAAGGATAGTGAAAGACTGAAAGAGCAAAAGAAAGAGAGGGAGGGTGAAAGAGACATAAAGACATATACACACATGAGAGAGAGAGAGAGAGAGAGAGAGAGAGAGAGAGAGAGAGAGAGAGAGAGAGAGAGAGAGAGAGAGAGAGAGAGAGAGAGAGAGAGAGAGAGAGAGAGGAGGGGGAAGGGCAAACGAATGAGACGGACAAACAGATAGCTATATTAGATAAGAAGATATAAAGGAAGAGGAGGAGGAGGAGGAGGAGAAGAAGAAGAAGAAGAAGAAGAAGCGGAGGAGGAGGTGGTGGAAGAAGAAGAAGAAGAAGAAGAAGAAGAAGAAGAAGAAGAAGAAGAAGAAGAAGAAGAAGAAGAAGAAGAAGAAGAAGAAGAAAAAGAACCACAACAAAAACAAGAAATGAAATTTCTATTCTATTTATAAAGCCATGCCCCGGTCTGTATTCATTTCAGAATTAATGATTTATAAATTTCTAAAGCATTTTTTTCACCACCAAAGCATTGCCACTAAACACAATTTTAGCGTATAATAATTTATCAAATTCAGGATGAAATTACAAAACTGGAGAATACCTTCATGTATAACAAATTCAAGTTCTTGTTTTATATTCTTTTAGTACATTGTATTACATAATTATTTTGTGCAAACTGGCAACTGACCAAATCCATCTATATCAACATCATGCTCCAGAATGATGTCCAGAAGGTTGTCGCCTACTGTGGCATCTACCTCACTGCGAGATCCATCACGCAAGATAAATGTCACTTTTACTCTGAAACGAATACAGACGGTAAAGCAGTTGAAAGCAATATTAAGAGTGATAAACCATTGACGGAAAGCAAGCTTTGTTGCCAGTTTTCAGGGCTATTTCCGTCGAGGCCAACCAAGATTTTTAATGCAATGATGACTATGCACAAACAAAAATGTGGGCAAGTTGGATTTTTACAAAAAAAACTTAATCCACCGATTTCAACTGAACCCTCTGTGCTATATTGAATCGTCCGTAATTCAGTAAGAAATTTAAGACAAATAGATGATCACAAATGGATACCACCTTGCGCCTTAGGTCGCAATCGTAACATCTCAATCTGATAAAATCCATTTGTAGCTGTGAGCAAAGAAACAATGAAAATCTTGGTTGGGTCTTAAGAATAGCCTTTTCCTGTGTTGCTTTCCCTCATCAATAACTTTTCCACTCGTCACAAGCTATACAAGTACGTTTTTGAAACGCCAGAAAGGTAATTTACACAATGTATTAGCGCAACACGCATCACTGAGATTAAAGACGAAGTACCAGGGCGGCGCATCACTGAGATTAAAGACTAAGTACCAGGGCGGAATAATTTTCTTCTTGCAATAATTATTATAAGAGGATATCGTAGTCCCGTGGCTCAGATCCGATCAAATCCGCTACGATTGTTTGTTATCAGAGCATTAACCAAAGAATCAATATAAAAATTAATTACGTGGCCTCGTGCTACCAGGTACATTTTCAAGTTGACAAATCTATGAGTAGATCCAGCTTTTCTCAGATTCGCCGCCATGAAGACAAAAGAAAAAAGGGATGGACCAATCTGTAAATTCTGGGTATCTTTTGTTTTAAAGGCATAGATTAATTGATAGAATGCTTGCCATTATGTGCACATTTCCTAATATATTAAACTGACCGTATAAACTTAAAGGTTGGGGATCTAAAAGGTCCTAATCTAATCAAATCATGTTGACTCAATGATGTGAAATAAAATTACTTACTCACTTAAATGTTACAAGGCAATTTTCTCTTAGATTTAAATTAAAAAGAAAAAGAAAGAAAAGAATAAAAATGACACATATTTCCTTCCATAAATTTTGCCTTGTTATTGGGCTAACCTCACGAGGTTCCTGAAAATCATTTGGGAAAAAAAAAGCGATTTTATACAGAGAATAACAAAGCGGACTGTAAAACAATACTATGGATAAGCATATCAAATAATTGATTGTTCTGTCCATTAAAGGATTATTTAATGGGCCTATTATACATCCTTCACCCCAATCACTTTTCTAGTTAACGATAATAGCATATTAACAGATGGAGTAACATATAAGAAACCGAAAACAAGGAAGATTTACAGTAAGATATATGGGGAGAAAAAAACTAAAGACAGATCAATGTAAAGATTCAGACAAAAAAAAAAAAAAAAAAAAAAAAGAGGAAGAGATGGATTGAAATAAATATATATATATATATATATATATATATATATATATATATATATATATATATATATATATAGAGAGAGAGAGAGAGAGAGAGAGAGAGAGGCACATGTATACAAAACGATGGGACTAGACTCGGTGTCTAAGACAAACAAGCAGGAGAGATGACAGGAGTATGAAAGTAACAAACGTTGAGATAAATTAGAAAGAATCGCCTGCAGACGAGACACACGTGAAACTTCCCACACCATTTTAAACTTCAATCCTTTCTATGATGAGACAGAGCGGCTAATCAATTTAAATGTCCGAAAGAAACAGTACTATATCTGTGTATTCACCTTTTCAAAGCACTAACTGTTTATATTATTATAAAATATTTCATGATCATGAGGTCACGGATAAGCCTTAATTGAAAATTCGAGCAGTTTATCTACTCCATCGCCCGTCATAAATGAGAGTTTGACGAGTCTAATTTACAAAGAAGAAGGCTGCCGCAATACATGCCGACCCAGATTTGTCAGTCAAATGGCTGAACGTATGCAGAGTCAGCTTCAATCACGTGACACCTACGACGTGGCCTTAAAAAAATTTTTAACGCCTCTATTCTCAGTGACACGCGCTACTCATTTTGAAAGTGTAAAGCTCCTTGTTCACTAAGTTCACATGATCCTTGCCAGTACCTTCTAACTCTACATCGTGTTTCTGAGCAACATCGAGCAAGGTGTCCCCTACTTGAGCTTCTGTTTCTATCCTGTCTCCATCTCGATCTATGAAGATTACTGTCACGCTGAAATAATAATGAACAAAAGATTTGATATTTGTTGCCTGAAAATTTAGCCTCTCGCAACAAAGTCTTGTGCTGTGTTTAAAGCTCATCTTCCGTTTTTTTAACCTGCTTAAGTTTATTGAAGATGCCGTCATATTATATATATACGTGTATACTGTAGACGTTACTGGAAACTTGTTCGAGCTCGGAAGAAGGATTTTACCATTATATTCCTAGGAACCTGTAAAGAGACCCACTGGCAATGACGCCACTTCCATGTGATGTTTTCATCACCGAAAGCAATGACAAAATGAAGTGCCCCGATGATCATAGAGTCAAATCATAGAAAAAAAACGAACTTACACGAATGTTGTATTGAGCCTTTAAAGCTGCATTAAACTCAAAGAAAAATGTGCCTACATATTGCATCATGTCCTCTCAGGTGTTAATGATTAACGATAACATTTCCGTCGAGTTGAAATTAAACAGTCTCTTTAGATATACTTCTAAACATCCTGAAGTCGTTTGCTCTGCCTAGCCCTGAACTTTCATTCCTCAAAGATATCCATTTTTAGTTTTGTCCATTCACCACAATTGTTGCCTTGATAATACACAATACCAATAATAAATTTAAACATTAGAAAAATGCATAATTTCCAAACCATCAATTATTCAATACCACCTCAGTTTTTATTTTATCAGTTCTTAGAATTTTGGTTGTTTACAGCGTTGCCTTGTAAATAGTGTCATATAGACATTACACTTTACTGGCTTTATTTTTCTTTCCTTAATGATTCTAATATTTCGTTCTAAAGTTGGAAGAAAACAATGTCTTTAAATTTTCAATTTAGAGTTACACTTACAAACCTCTGAGGTAGGTAATGTTGAAAAATTTGTGCGAGTTTCAAAATGATGCATTATTATAAATACTTTGTAACCAGAGAAACTAAACATTTTGAAAGTACTACAGTTTAGGTTAAAGTAAAATTTTTTTTTACAAGTTAAAGTGCAAATAATATTAAAAAACAGGATCACTTCATGATTATTCTTTATAATTTTTTATGACTTCCTTCTACCAAGATTAAACTAACCGCCCAACACACACAAAATATGATCATTAATTTTATGCCAATATCAATTAATGGATAAGACGTGTCAATGGTAATGTATCTGTCTGTTGAATTGTAAGGTAGATTGCATTCATTTCATATCTATATAAGCATGTTAAGTTACTGTAAAACATCAGATTATTAATTTAGTTGAAAAATTTATAGTATTTTTCTTTTTGTCTGCAATCTTAATTAATAAATGATATATCTTGAGAGCAAGCACTCTATTTGGTTGAAGATATGCTTAAAAAATCACATTATCAACAAATATCATTTTTGATATGATAAATTTGAGTGACAAACCTATAATTTACAGTTTTAAGGCTTATAGGCTCAATTTTTTAAATCACCATTGCAGCCTCCTAAAAATTAAAATCTCAGATGTATCAAAATATTCTGAAAATTTATGACGAAAAAAATAAAAATAAAATCTACATAAAACAATTGCCATGTATGACACAATAATTTTTTTAAGACCTATTCTTAAGCAAAGAGTACTCACGTTTGCTTCTGAGGCTTGGGCACCGATGAGCTAAACTTTTTCCCTGAGACCCAACTTCTTGGTTGAACATGAAGTCTACACCATGTTGCACATGGCAGTGCATTTAATGAGGTTACTGTAGTTGACTTCATGGAGTTGAATGTCTTTTGAAATAAGAAAGCAGCAAATTTTCTGGATGCCATTTTGATTGAAAATCACAAGGTATTGAGGGTGGGCACTGCTTATCCTCAAACAATGTCTTTGTTTTCCTTTTAAAGTTTTATTCTATATTTCAGATTCCTTTGGAATGAAACTATTAGAACAACAGCAACAACAAAAAAAAAAAATGATCATCAGAAAACTGGTTTTAGACTTTATAACAGGCATACCATCTATGAAAAGAATCAGTATCATTGCAGTTATCGGCCCAACTCACTTTAAGCTTTAAAGTTGCATTTTTCTAAATGAATTTAATATGCTGAACACAAATATGAAGCTTTTATTCGTTGCAAACTTTTCAAGATATAATCATTTTTGTGTTGCTCTAAAATCCTATTAAACTATGAGTTTTGAATACGTCGAGAAACATTCAAATGTGAAGCCTAGCATGAGTTGGGCCGATACCTGCAAATTTATCAAAGTTTGAAAGAATCATAGTCGAAGAAGACCACCACAATATCTGTCTCGTACTATCTTCAAACAGTAGTGAATTTAAAACGTCATCAATGGATAGATACTGAACAAACCACAGGTGAAAAAAAAAATTAGTTGCCATACATATACTGAGGGACAAATTATCTGTAAAATCGGTTAAAATTTAATTTAGGAGCACGGATCATCGGCTGTGAATTTTCCATTCAAGAGAATTCAGATGTGTCTACCTATGATCTTCAAGAATGGTTGCATAATAGAAATTTTTTTAGAACTCATGGACCATATTTTAGAAAGATAGTAAATTAGTAATTTAGCTATATATGGGAATGGCTTCTGGGCACATAATTTAATTGCTTCAAATGCACTTTAGAAATGATACTAAATCTAGATCTAGATCTAGATTCTAGTCTGATTCTTCTCTATTTTTTCTTTAAAGTAGATTATAATATCACTATCAATAATCATTACCTAGATCTAAATATTGAAGTTGATAACCTAATCTAGAACTAAATTCGTTGTCACAAAATTATTTATCAAAGCTTTGAAAGTTTTGAGTCAAGGACATAAACTCCACATTGCGTGCGATACCTCCCTATCTCTATAGAATTGAAAGAGATCAATCTGTGTCCAATCATAAGGTTTTAAACTGCCAGAAACTATCCGACTAGTTGTATTTTGTGAGAGTTATTTATAGATGTAAAAAAATAGGTAACAAGATGCCCCATGTGATCTATTCGCTGGGAGTCCCTGTCACTTCATTTAATCGGGCAAGGATAGGTCAGTCACGACGACATAATGGTCGGGCAGCAGCTGTTGCTTACCCTATGAAGAATGAGCAAACAAAAATGAAACACAGAAAAGGTAGCGGAGAAAAAGGAGAGAGAGAATCCGAGAGAGAGAGAGAGAGAGAGAGAAAGATAATAAATAAATTATAATAATATACGTAATTATATATAGAGAGAGACAAAGATATATATATGTATATATATATATATATATATATATATATATATATATATATATATATATATATATATGTAGAGAGAGAGAGGAGAGCGCGAGCGATATATATATATATATATATATATATATATATATTTTTTTTTCTGTCGTTTGTATTTCAAATTTATATGTGTAAATATCTTTGTGTGGTTTGTTGTTCTTGCTTTTGTGTCTGACGAAGGCATAAAGCCGAAAGCTCACGTGTATTGTTTTGTTTTGTACATTTTGGAGCTGCACTCTACCTTTTTTTTTTTTTTTACGATACTTCACAACTATTCACAAGCTCAACTGTGACATTCAAATTGATAGTAGTTGTAGTAGTAGTAGTAGTAGTAGTAGTAGTAGTAGTAGTAGTAGTAGTAGTAGTAGTAGTAGTAGTAGTAGTAGTAGTAGTAGTAGTAGTAGTAGTAGTAGTAGTAGTAGTAGTACTAGTAGTAGTAGTTGTTAAAAAAATATTCCATGAGTGTTTTTTTTATTTTGAGTGCACTATCTCAGTTCTTTACAGAAATACAAAGAAATTTACAGATAGTATTGTACCTGGATTGCACTTTCTGTCTCCTTATACAATCATGTAGTTATCGTAACTATATCTTTTTTTTTTTTGCTCATAATATTCCTTTCTGAATTAAAATTTACATAAATCTGGCATAAGATATTATGGCGTGGCTAAATGTCATGATAATATATTTATATAAAATTGAATGTCACCAATTTTTGCTTTTTTTGTTGTAAATTATTCTATGGTGCTTATGAAACAAAAAATGACATTATAATAAATTATAATTAATTTATTATAATTTTATTCTAGTTCTACTTATGTCAATGCCAAATGCTATTAGTTACACAGACACACAGAAAGAGAAAGCTGTCAAACAAAAAAAAAAAAAAATACTAGATGTGTTTTGATGCTTAGACTAACTTACTTATCCTATCTGTCATGGCGTTGTTGCTGTGCAACCGCTACGTAAATATTTAGGCAAGGGAAGTTGATGCCTATCAGCCTCTAAGGGTAGGCTTAGAACTGTCTTATCAGGCTCATATTTTCTTAACTTGTGGCGAAGAATTCTCCAAATTTGCCTCAAAATGACGACAGTGTTACCACCGAAACAAGAGGGTACCTACACTTTTGCTAGCCAACCCAGAGCGGTACCCCAGAGGAAAAAATATAGAGAAACGGTTCCCCAAAATCCGTGAGTTCAATCATGTATTATGGCCACTGGCACAAAGATATTTTTACTTTTAAGAAAGTAACCTTGGCAATATTTTTGTCCGAAAATGTGTCAAGGATCTAGATGTAGACTTTTACTCAAGGTTATCGAGTAACGCTTCAAATTCCCCAACGATAAAACCATTTTTCATAGCATCCAAAAACGTATGCTAATTATTGAAAATCGAAATTGTAGATGGAGGTAAGAATGACAGATTTTAAAATTATTGTGTTATTGCATTTTCTTAAACCCATTCCTATTTGTTATTGTGGGATGAGAAAGAAAATTACTTTGTTATTTTGTTATATTGATATAATTTCAATCAGCATGCCACTTTGAAGTAATCTTTAAACGTATGATAAAAATTATATTGTATCAATTGAACATGTGTAGCATTTTTTTCAGGAATCGCTGTATCTGTGGGTATGTGTGACCTATTTTAAAACTTGTTTGGTATTTTTGTATCTTTGAGTTTATATTCCCTGTGGGTTTTTTTTTTTTAATATTCGATTTATCCCAATTTGAGTTTAATTGGTAACATGATAAAAAGAATTGTTAATATAGCAATAACAAAGTAAAATCAAATTCTTTACTTTTGTATTATTGAAGTACGAGAACAAATTTTGGCCAAAGGACTAATTGCAATTCATTTTCATCGTAATTTCATTTTTTTGATTTAAGTGAAAAAGCAAAACAAAAGGAGGCAGTTTGAAATCAAATTGACTCGCTTATTCATGAATGGTTTTCTCATTTAATTAATCATGTTTGAGCTTATGCAGTTCTTAATTCTGTCTTTTTTTTCATATACATGTTTATCAAGAGATGGCCCCATACAGTATGGAAACATTATGTATGACAGACGTGTTGTGCGAGGCAACACATATGCTCAACACACATTACCTGCTGTAAGTAATGAACTTTAAAATTCAAATAAGGTCACCTCACTCTATGCTGACTTGCATTACATTTAAATCTGATACTTGTGAAATTGATATTATTTTGCTTAGCATTTAAAATGTACCTTTTATGTTATCTTTGTTATCTTTTCTCACTCTCATTCAACAATATCTTTTCCCTTTCTTTTTCGTTTCACTTTAGGATTTAGCTTATTCAAGATCAATTAGTTTTAACTGGTCATGGCCTAATATATATTTATTTCATAAAAAGTGTAGAAACATTTTTTTCATAAACTCTCCAGCCTCTCTCTCTCTCTCTCTCTCTCTCTCTCTCTCTCTCTCTCTCTCTCTCTCTCTCTCTCTCTTTCTCTCTCTCTCTCTCTCTCTCTCTCTCTCTCTCTCTCTCTCTCTCTCTCTCTCTCTCTCTCTCTCTCTCTCTCTCTCTCTCTCTCTCTCTCTCTCTCTCTCTCTCTCTCTCTCTCTCTCTCTCTCTCTCTCTCTCTCTCTCTCTCTCTCTCTCTCTCTCTCTCTCTCTCTCTCTCTCTCTCTCTCTCTCTCTCTCTCTCTCTCTCTCTCTCTCTCTCTCTCTCTCTCTCTCTCTCTCTCTCTCTCTCTCTCTCTCTCTCTCTCTCTCTCTCTCTCTCTCTCTCTCTCTCTCTCTCTCTCTCTCTCTCTCTCTCTCTCTCTCTCTCTCTCTCTCTCTCTCTCTCTCTCTCTCTCTCTCTCTCTCTCTCTCTCTCTCTCTCTCTCTCTCTCTCTCTCTCTCTCTCTCTCTCTCTCTCTCTCTCTCTCTCTCTCTCTCTCTCTCTCTCTCTCTCTCTCTCTCTCTCTCTCTCTCTCTCTCTCTCTCTCTCTCTCTCTCTCTCTCTCTCTCTCTCTCTCTCTCTCTCTCTCTCTCTCTCTCTCTCTCTCTCTCTCTCTCTCTCTCTCTCTCTCTCTCTCTCTCTCTCTCTCTCTCTCTCTCTCTCTCTCTCTCTCTCTCTCTCTCTCTCTCTCTCTCTCTCTCTCTCTCTCTCTCTCTCTCTCTCTCTCTCTCTCTCTCTCTCTCTCTCTCTCTCTCTCTCTCTCTCTCTCTCTCTCTCTCTCTCTCTCTCTCTCTCTCTCTCTCTCTCTCTCTCTCTCTCTCTCTCTCTCTCTCTCTCTCTCTCTCTCTCTCTCTCTCTCTCTCTCTCTCTCTCTCTCTCTCTCTCTCTCTCTCTCTCTCTCTCTCTCTCTCTCTCTCTCTCTCTCTCTCTCTCTCTCTCTCTCTCTCTCTCTCTCTCTCTCTCTCTCTCTCTCTCTCTCTCTCTCTCTCTCTCTCTCTCTCTCTCTCTCTCTCTCTCTCTCTCTCTCTCTCTCTCTCTCTCTCTCTCTCTCTCTCTCTCTCTCTCTCTCTCTCTCTCTCTCTCTCTCTCTCTCTCTCTCTCTCTCTCTCTCTCTCTTTCTCTCTCTCTCTCTCTCTCTCTCTCTCTCTCTCTCTCTCTCTCTCTCTCTCTCTCTCTCTCTCTCTCTCTCTCTCTCTCTCTTTCTTTTTTCTCACTACCTGTTTTTGCAAGTTCATTTTTTTAAAACCCATCACACTTAGTATCTACAAATACTTTTTTCTTCTCTGTCAGGAAGAAGATTTCCATATATATTTAGTGTAACCATATCTTTTCATTTTTCTTCCAAATATGTAATTGAAAACAGACAGCCCAGCCAGACCCTATTGAGATCCAAAGGCAGCAAGAGAACCGCCGGAGAGCAATTGCACGTAAGCGTGCTAAGGACCAGCTTCGCCCACGCTCTCCTGACCCTGTAGAGGGACGCAAGCACATTGATGTGCAGACAGAATTGTATCTGGAAGAGCTCAGTGATCGTGTGGAGGAAGCTGATCAAGAGTGCCAGACAGATGCCTTTCTGGACCGACCCCCATCCCCTTTATTCATCCCAGCCAAAACAGGCATGGATGTAGCCACACAGATCTATGAGGGTGATGTGAGTAATACAAACAACAGTAGTATTTCATCAACTTTAATAAAGGTCTTTATCTCCAAGCTCTAAGCCCTTCAGTTCTGTCTCTATTACACTGTACCTGTCTGAATGTGTGTCTGTCTCCAGTCTCTCTTGTTCCCTCACAACCGCCGCCCCCCCCCCCACACACACACACACCTCTACCCCATGCTTTTTCCTTATTTCATTTATTTTGCTTCAATTCTGGGTTCTTGGTGCTATGCCTATTATGTTCTCCACAACTATGCAACCAACTTTAAATCTGGCACGGCAAAAGCACTGTTTTAGTTGCTGAGGCCCGCATGGTGTCAATGACTTGACCCTTTAACGTAGATTTCAACTGTGGGGGGCTCTTTGCCTGCGCGGCACTTAATGCTTTTTTCGATATTTTATCGTAACTTCTAACCACAATAATGACAAATATGTTATATTTTCAAGTTTGCATTGAAAAATAAATAAAACAGGCTCTATAGACAGGCAAGAACGAAAATTCTAGCTCAAATACTTTTTTTGTTATATGGCCATAAACATTGCATTTATTACAGTGTATTGAAAAACAATAGCGTGATTTTTAAATGGTCGTAATAACTAAACGCAACATGTAATTCTTATAATATTTCACACACAGAACTTATCAGTTTTGAATAAACTACTAACCAAATTTTATTTAGTTAGATGGAAAATTTTTTTAGAGACAGCCTCTTTGCTCATGTCCCTATGTTCGAGCAGTCTCGATCAGATTCATCTTCACTGTGTTACATCAGTGCTTTTTGGTACCGCTTTAACTTACAAATGTAGGATAAATTAAATCATAGAAAGATATCACAGATCCTGTCCTATCTTGGCAGATCAGAATAAATAAAAGTTTAAATTATAAAAATATTTCACAGTTATTATACATCACAGATATATGGAGAGCAGGTGCAATTAGTAGGTGTACTGTTAAAATGTGGTATAATTTATTAAGTTTGTTTGTAAACCTGTGTTCCCGATGTTTTTTTAAATGTGCTATCAGTTGGTGGCTGTTTCCTATTCCCTGTCCTCCGAGGGGGCCCAGTCCAAACTTGTCTTTTCTAATGTGCGGAATGCAGTGGTGTTCTGATAATTACTGTTTTGGAATAACTTTTTGGTGAAATATCCTTCTGTAAATTGTCATGCATTTGTCTATTGCTGTTTGAATGTATGGTAAAGAGCTGTAATCTATTATAGGTGCTGTGTTGGGAATGCGCTATTCGGATCGTTAAATGCTATCTGCATTGTATGTGCTTTGTCTATGAGGAATCGCTTGTTTGTAAGAGTTTGTGTTTGTTTCATGATTATTTCTGTAAGGTCTGTGTAAACGTTTGGTTTGAGGTATCTGTGGCAATGGTTTCCTACAAAAGATCTACTGTGATATGCTTGTGGTGTAATTTTATGTTTATTTAGAACTGTGTCTAATACAGAGGCTACTGGGCCTATTCTTTGTATGAGGGTTTTGTATGAATTAAAACGGGCATGGGCCCGCTTTGAACTCATCTCACATAACAAAATTTATATCATTTTAATATATGGTTTTCGTACTTTCAGAAAATTATTGAAAAGAGTTAATGTTGTGTTTACTTTTTAATTAATTAACAATTACATCTTATAGGAGCAGATTACAAGTAAAATTATAGATGAAAACATGGATTATGAAAACGCAGTAACCACATTCACAAATATGATGACAGAAATAACTAAGTAACAATGGGTTTCAAATAAGATTTGAAAAAAAAAAAACTGTTGTAAATTGAAAGATGTCTGTACTTTGAGTAGTTTTGAAGATATTGTGAGGTAAAGAGAAGGAATGTTCTGTTTTATTACATGAAATTCAGTAGACCTGTGCACTGCCTTGTGCAAACAGCAATTAAATCAGGTCATGGGCAGGCTGACCCTTACAATGATTGATAACATTGCTTA
This sequence comes from Elysia crispata, assembly GCA_033675545.1. Lineage (NCBI taxonomy): Eukaryota > Metazoa > Mollusca > Gastropoda > Plakobranchidae > Elysia > Elysia crispata. The sequence goes on from JAWDGP010004193.1 coordinate 575,091, forward strand.
CGCTCAGCCCGTTGTAACAAAGTTTGAGATGCCTAAGTTCAATAAAGCTTTCGGGCCTTTTTCCCCCATTGTTCAGAACTATAATGCAGCTTTCAGGGCAAAATTCTACACTGCTTAAAAAGCACATACCTACCTTTTACTTATTTTGCCCCCTTTTTCTGTATTTTTTATCTTTAAAATATCATACATTAACTTTATGTATTTTTAAGTTGCATTTTTTTTCTTATGTGATGCATATTCATTTGTCATTTTTTAAGCCATTTTTTGGTAATTTTCAGTTGTTTGACTTCGATGTTGAAGTGAAGCCTATTTTGGAAGTCCTAGTGGGCAAGACCGTAGAGCAGTCTCTGCTTGAGGTGATGGAGGAGGAAGAACTGGCCAATCTCAGGCAGCAGCAGAGAGCCTTTGAAGAGCTGCGCAATGCAGAGCTTGTAGAACAGCAGAGACTGGAAGAGCAGGAAAGGAGGCATCGTGAGGAGAAGGTAAGCTCTGCTGAAGGACATAAAGAGCTCAAAGGAAATTCTTCCCGATGCAATTATTATTCTCAATAATGACAGTTAAAGTCAGTGTTTGATGAATTATTTACCATGTTATTGAGCTATGGAAAATTCTAAATTATAATAAAAAGATGAGATTAAGTTGTCGGAAAAGCAAACAAAGAAAGAAAGAAACGTACAACAACGGAGTTGAGAAAAATGTCTTTTGAAATAGAGAATTGCAAGATGAAAATGATTGAAAGAAATAACAATATTCTCATATGTTATATTTTAAAAATAAGTGAGGGAAAGGTCTTTTTTTTAAACAAAATTTTGTCATTTTTTGTCTAAAGGAAAGAAGAATGAAACAACAAAGAGAGATACTCAGAAAAGAGAAAGAGACAGCAGAAAAGATTGCTGCCCGTGCCTTTGCCCAAAGTTACTTGGCAGATCTTGTGCCTTCAGTATTTGGAACTTTGTCTGACAATGGTTACTTCTTTGATCCTGTTGAAAGAGGTAAGTTTCAATCTTTGTTGCTGTGCAAAAACTAACTTTATTCTTTTTTATTCAACAAATTTAAAAGCAATGAATAACTATTATATTCAAACAATAATTGAAATAAAATTTGAGAGGGTCATAATATTTTCTTATGATTATATATTTAAGCTGACTGAGATTTGGTTGATTTTTTGATGTGTTTCCTAGGTATTTTAAACATTCAAAAATTCTTATACCACACTTTATTGCAAATTTTATTATTCTGTGATGTTACATGATTGGGGGACGAAAATTTAAAGAAAAGATGGAGGAATTAACAGAAAATTTGAGTCTTTTTCTTCTGGATTGGAAATGATAGAATTGCATCCTTTTAACCCTTTTGAAAAAAAAAACCAACTTGTCTTTAATTTTCTCTGTATGTATAAATGGATTTCAAATCCGCTAGTGACCCTCAAAAATTTTCTGATATATCATAAACAAACAAAAAATTTAGCTCTTTAACCTTTGTTAATTCCTACCATTTATTAATAAATGCTGTAAAGGAAAGAAATGTCATGGCAGATATACATAAAGGAAAACAAAAAACATTTACAATACTATCAATTTTTCTTTCAACTCCCAGATGTGGAGCAAGGCTTCCTGCCATGGCTGATGGACCAGGTTACTTTTGAGCTTGATAGATCTGAGCTTGGTCGACTTGCCCTGGATGGCCTTTTGCGGGAAGTAGTCAGCAAACGCATTGATGTCTATGATGCTCTCAGTGGTGTGAGTGCTGAGTCTGGAGATACTGAGGCTCAGACATCCATAGCACATCCCCACAGTGCAAAAGAGGGAGAGGAAAGTTCTGCTGTTTTAGCTGAGAAGGCTGAGGATGAGGCAGCAATGTCCACAGTGGTGAGAAATTAAGCTTTGTCTAAGAATTTTGTGATTTTAAATGAAATTTTTAAAGGTGTCAACAAGAGGAGCTTAGTGCAAATAAAAAATGAAAAAAAAAAAAAAAGGAAGAGCACAGAACATGTAAAACTCTTAACTCACCTAAGTTCAATTTTAAATTTCAAATTTATTATGTTCCTTTTTTCAGTATTGCATTTGAAAGTTAAAAGGCTGACAAATGGTACAGACAACAGATATATACTTATTTATATTTATGTAATATTATAATTATTTTAGAAAGTTATCAGGGTCTAAGGAAACAAATTTAACCCATCCAGTGCTTGGTAAAAATGTGGTGCAAACCTCACAAAAATTTGCATTATAAAGTATATACTTTCTTAGACATGCTGCATAAAGATGGAAGTTAATGACAAAAACTGAGTAACATGAAATAGGTACCAGTACAAGTGCCAACGTTGATTTCAGGTTTGTTTTTGTTTTTGTTGTTGTAGTGCTGAGTGATGATTAAGAAAATTCTTATCTTTTTTTTTCGTACAAACAGCTGCAACATTTTGTACAAAGATTAGACTGTGCAAATGTTATATTTTATTTAATATCATATTAATAACAAGCATGTTTCCAATGTAATTTGAACTGTTCAGGTACATCTTGAAAATATTATGCAACTTTCATGGAAAAGCAGCAAAGGATGTGATATGTTTTTAGCTTTTCATCATTTAGAGTCTATAATAAACAGCAACAACAACAGCATAAAAAATCATGGCAATAAATAAAATGTAAACCTTTTTGCAACATTTATATCATGCAACCCCCCCCCCCCCCCCAAAAAAAAAAAAAAAACAAAAAAAAACAGATGAACATGATGTACAAGCCTTCAAAACAAATTTCACTGGGGAAAAAAAAGATTAATAAACGCAGAGATTAGTTGATTTAAAAAAAAAATTGAATGACGTTGCTTATTGACGTGCTTATTTAATTAGAATAATCACAATGAAAAAAGTATGAGAAGGAGAGGAAGAAATGAAAGGTAATGCCTGAAATTCAATTTCTAATCATAATTCCCCCCCCCCCCCCCCAAAAAAAAAAAAAAAAAAAAAGAAACCAAAAAAACCCCCAACCTTTTAATTAGACGAGTAAATAGCAAAATGTTAAAATGTTAATTGGCCAACCTCGTTCACATCCCATCCTTTTTCTTTCTTTGTTTCGTTCTCCTTCTTCTTATTCCCTGTCCTCCAGGCTTTCTGTTTCTTCAGTAACTTCTTCCTCATCTTTTTTTTTTTTTTCTGTGTCCCTGCTCCTACAGATCTCTTCTGTCATTTGTTCACATTTATTATGGGCTTTTATGTTCCCTGACTGCGCAAAATAGAGTGAGGGTAGAATAACCCAAACGGAAAGACTGGAAATACATTGCAGCTACAATCAATTTAAACACTCCAACAAATGGCAAATGATTGTCGGTCCGGTAATGTTTATACTAGTAATATGTACTTTTCAAATGAAGGTCTGGAAGGTCCCATAAAAATTCCCGATGGCGGCACAACAACGTGAAGAACAGTAAGATGCAATAAAACGTTTTTTAATGAAAAAATAAAAACCAACAAAACATCAAATAGAGATGGCCACGCGACACTTAATCACAACAGGTGACCGTTGTTGACAATTTTCTGTGGGAACCGGAGCACAGCATAACCGCGTAACATCTCGACATCGACATCAACTGGGGCGTTGTCTTCACAATGATAACAATGGCTATTCTTGCGCATCGCGCACCCGCACCCCTTAAAATATTCCTCGCTCTCTGATGGCGGGCAGGGCTTAGCCACTCACTGGCGCGACTCCCGATTTTGTTCTAGTGCTTGTATTGTCCCGGATGGATTTCCTCACTTTTTTTTTTTATCCCTATGCCAGTGGCTTGAAAAAGACACTAACGTTACTAGATCTAGATCTGGATCATCGCTAGTCTTCATCAACTTTGACAATGGTTGTCCTTACTTAATCGGTGCCCATTTTGTATTTTCACAGCTCGCAATCGCCCAACCTCCCTCTCAAAACTCTTTCTTAGAACCAATGAAATCGTCTTTAAAAACAAGTAACATGGCACAGAGCGACAGGCACCAATCACGCGTAGGCCTAATTAATATCCTGTGGTTATAGTAAAAAAAGATCCGTTCTACTTTGCCTTTCTTTAACATTGATCGCGCATGCGAAAATGTGAACAGAGCACATGTATAATCATAAAAGAATATCCTCCATAGCATTCATTTCAAGAGAACAAACAAACAAACAAAACAAAAGAAAAAGTTTTCTGTAGGACGAGACGGTGAAAGTTCTGAAAAAGAAATACAAAAATATAATATTGATTCAAAAAAAAAAAATAATAATAAAAACAATCAATCAATCAATCAACCAATCAGGTGCTCTGCTCTTTAGCTCAGGCGAACATGACCTTCCACGCATCTCGATTCCTTTCAGTGCATTGTCACTCGTCCTACTTTGAGCCCCTTTGTTAGTCCATCCATCTTTTCACGCTTTCAGTTGTCACAAGATGTTCTAGATTCCCTCTTCTCCTCTTTTCTGGCATTTACGTTCAGGGTATTCTATTTATAAGTGATTTTGTTGTGTCAGCTTCTCGCAACAGTTTCGTTTGATTTCTTTTTGCAGTCCTTGAGATTCGTAGCATTTTCTGTAGGAACCACCTTTCTTTTGCCTCCAGTTTCTCTTGTAACTGTTTTAAAATTGTCCAGGCCTCGCATCCATGCAACAGAAAAGGTTCAATATAGCACCCAAGAGCTTTTCTTGTGTGAATGGATTCATGCTTACTTGTTAGTACCGATTACTTTCTCAGGAAACTCTTTTTCGCTTGCACTATTCTTGATGCAAATTCAGTGATATTTAAGTACTCAAGTATTTTAATTGATCCCTTTACTTGAGTTTATTACTGCTGATAAAGATATTGATCTGCGGATACTCACTGTTTCGACTGACGAAAATGTTACTCTGTCTTTTTCCTTTTTAATTTCAACCCTTTCTTTCTCTTCCTTCTTCAACAAAATATAATAATTGTAGCAAGTATTCTCTATTTTCTGCAATTCATTCGTGTCATCAACGTATTCCAATTTTTTTATGATGTGCTCTCCTACTTTAATTACTGAGTATCAAGTAGGTAGAGAGAGAAAAAAGGTCTGGGAAAAGCGTACATCCATGTCTGACACCATGTTTTTTTTAAAGCGATCTGATTTCTCCATTAACTGGCATTGCTGCTATCTGTCATTTGTAAAATTATTTCCATCTATCTTCAGCTGTGTTAGTTGTGTGATCATCTCATCTTGTCGTACTCTGTCAAATACCTTGGCACAGATATACCTCTTTTTGTACTTTCAAAGCTCTTTCAATTATAGTTCGAAGAATGTAGATTGCATTTCTTGTACATTTTTCCTCCACAAAGTCACACTGTTCCTCTGCTATTTATGGTTTAATTTTTTCCCCGACTCATAAGACTGACCTTTCTATGTAATTCACATTCTGTTGGCAGTGCTATAAATATAGATTTGAAGATGCCTGGTGGAATATGACCTGTGCCATAGATTTCGTTGAGTAATGTTGCGATCATATCAATTCCATATTTTTCAAGCGCTTCCAAAAGTTCCACTGGTAAACTGTTTGGGCCTGTTCCTTTTGCTTATTTCATCATTCTTATCGCTGCCTGTATCTCATCTTTCATAAGAGGTGGACCAGCAAAATTGCGCTTCATTATATTGCAATCCTTTCTGTGGTCTTCAAAAAGCTCACTTATGAACTCTGCCCATTTGTCTAGGAGTTTGTCTTTTTCCCAAAATGATGTCACCGATTTTTTACTTAAGACGTCCTGTGGATGAGCAGATTTTCTTTCCAGAGATTTCTTCAATCATTGTGCGTTGTCTGCTCAGCACTTCTGTAGTGTAGTTTGATGTTCCTGCACTTGTCATTGATCTACTTCTCTTTAGTTTCATCTTAGTTTTCTGATTTCCTTATGCAGTGTTTCGTATTTTCTCTATTATTTTTTGCTTGCCTCCTTTTTTCCATGAGGTCCAAAATATCCTCAGTCATCCACTTTTGTTTTGTTTTCCTTTCGACTCTTGGTATTTTGTTCTACTTCTGCGTCTGCTACCGCCATTTTGAACTCTACCCATTTCTGTTCCACTTCCTCAGGTTCTCCTTAGACTTCAAATTCATTTTGACACCCATACAATATTTTTTCTCTCTCAGTATCTGGTTGGATTTTAATAAAGCCAAGCCAAGTTTTTAGCTTTACCTCGGGTTTTCTTCAGTTTCAGTTTGAATTTAGCAGACGCAGGAGCATACTAATACTATCTGGTTTTAGATTCCATCTCCAGAGCTTTTCCATGTCCATTTCCTTCTTCCTGGCTGCTGAAACCATGTATCCGATAATAAGGTTTATTTTTATGGCACCATTCACCTAGTTTCTTCCCTCGCATATTTCTCATGCCCAGTCCATGGAGTCCAACATTTTCTTTTCTTCCCTTTCCTACTTTTGCATTAAAATCGTCCATGATGATAAGAGGGCCCCACTGTCGGCACTGCGTGCTCTAGATGTTCATAAAATTTTCATCACCACTAGAATGATGATGTTGGTGCGTACATTTGAATGATATTAAGATGCAAAAATGGTCTTCCTGCAATCTTTCAAAGTAAAACTCATCTAATGGTGTCCAATATCCTTTGACTGTTTTGTCATGTCTTGGTCAAGTATATAACCACTCCTCTATCATGTTCTGTACCTCCTGAGTAAAGTATTTCGCACGTTTCGCATGTTATCTTTCATGCGCCTTGCCATTTAACTTTGCTGATGCCTAGAATATTAATTTTCATCCTTTTCATTTCTTGTTTGATGTTATCTAACTTTCCCTTTGTAGCATTGTTCTAACATTTCATATAATAATAATATTAATACTAATAATAATACTAATAATAATAATAATAATAATAATAATAATAATAATAATAATAATAATAATAATAATAATAATAATAATAATAATAATAATAATAATAATAATAATAATATAATAATAATAATAATAATAATAATAATAGTTATAATAATAATGATAATAATAATAATAATAATAATAATAATAATAATAATAATAATAATAATAATAATGATAATAAAAATAATAATATTACTACTACTACTACTACTACTACTACTACTACTACTACTACTACTACTACTACTACTACTACTACTACTACTACTACTACTACTGCTGCTGCTGCTGCTGCTGCTGCTGCTACTACTACTGCTAGGATAGGAAAGGGAAAACTTGATACTTGAATAATTATGTTTTTGTGCATGCTTCACTGTTACAAACACACATACACGCAAACGATCAATATATACATATATATATATATATATATATATATATATATATATACACACACATCTGGCGACCACCCCCTCCCCCCTTTCCTTTCTAAAAAAAAACAGAAAAACATACATTAATTGTTTTACCTCTCTGTCGCCAGTCCATGAATT